>JAABOM020058276.1:0-162790 GCA_011800125.2 Solanum clarkiae | reverse complement strand
AGATGTACCATGACCTGAAGGGAATGTTTTGGTGGGGAGGCATGAAAAAGGACCTTGCAGAATTTATGGCTCAATGTACAAATTACCAACAAGTAAAAGTAGAACACCAAAATCCAGGAGGTTATATGCAGTGTATAGAGCTTCCACCATGGAAGTGGGATATGATCAATATGGATTTTGTTTCCGAGTTGCCTCACTCATTTCAGAAGTTTGACTCCATATTGGTAATAGTTGATAGACTCACAAGGTCAGCATACTTCTTGCCAGTCAGGAGTGATTATACAGCTGAAGAGTATGCCAAGCTGTACCTCAAACAGATAGTTAGACTATATGGAGTCCCAATCTCCATTATCTCCGATCGGGGGGCTCAATTCATTAAAGTTTTGGAAGTCCTTCTAAAGAGGTTTAGGGACACAAGTGAATTTGAGTACAACATTCCACCCTCAAACAGGCGGTCAAGTAGAACGCACCATTCAGACACTTGAAGATATGTTGCTAGCTTGTGCATTGGACTTTAAAGGTAGTTGGGTGGACCATTTGCCACTTATTGAATTTGGCTATAATAATAGTTGCCACTCAAGTATCAAGATGGCACCTTATGAAGCTTTGTGTGGAAGGAAATGTAGATCGCCAATTAGATGGTTTGAAGTGGGTGAAACCACCTTGCTTGGGCCAGATCTAGTACAACAAGACACAAAAAATGTTAAGGTAATACAACAGCGGCTAGAAATATCCCAAAGTCATCACAGATCATATGCAGATGCTAGAAGGAGAGGATAGGAATTCTCAGTAGGGGATTGGGTATTTTTAAAGGTGTCTCCAATGAAAGGGGTTATGAGATTTAGTAAGAAAGAAAAACTGAGCCCACATTACATAGGGGGATATAAAATAATTAAGAAGTTTGGGCAGGTTGCATATGAACAAGAGCTACCCCAAGAGCTTTCAATGGTTCATCTAGTTTTTCATTTCTCAATACTTCGAAAATGCATAGGTGACCCATCCCGTATCACTCCTATTGAAGACGTGCAGGTTACAAAAGATCTCACATATAAAGAGGCACCTATTACTATTCTGGATCGTCAAGTTAAGAAGCTAAGGAATAAAGAAATAGCTTCAGTAAAAGTACTTTAGAGAAACCAGCAAGCAGAAGAAATAACATGGGAGGCTGAGGATGCGATGAAATCAAAATACCCTTACTTATTTGAAGCTAAAGAGGAAGTCCAACATGCAAAATTAGGACACTAATAGGTATGTGTGATTGAATACTTAGTGTGTTGTCAAAAGTTTGTGTAAGTAAAGGTTTAAACGTGGTTAAGCTATCTAATTGTGCTAACGTTCGAGGACGAATATTCCTAAGGGTGGGGGGAGGATGTAATACCCCACATCTTACAATACTAGTACTATGCAAATGAAACATGATATGGCTTTTCAAATTAACGTCAATTTTTAAAAGTGCTTGAATCTCAAATTAGAGGCCGATATGTACGTCTAACGTCGAAGAGCGTCAAGTGTAAATACATTTTAAGTCAAATTGAGGAAATCACGACCTTAAATAAAGTGAAATAAGCGAGGTGCTTGTAGGACTTAGGAAGCTAGCAAGTGAGTCACCTACTTCCTTAGCTTAAATTTGCTAGCTAACGGAGACGAGGCCCGACGTCAAATTCGTCCAAGTCCAATTATAGATAAAGTCCGTGTAAGGGTGTAAGTTCAGCCCATGTTTTAGCATCATAAATGAAAATTATTTTCAGCCCAAGAAGAATATAAAAAGGTCCCAAGTACATCACAACCCACTTGACTATTTGGGCCCAAACTAAGTGATGAGAAATTAGGAAAATGGGCAGCCAAGGCCCATCAACTTTGAAATCCAATTAGGCCCAAGTGAAAGGGCCAAGATACTGTATCACCACCTTGATAATATGAGGCTTAAACCGTAAAAGTCATCCAAAGTCTCCTTTAAAAAGGATTACAAGTAGCACCTTTAAGTCATTCTTAACTTGGAAAAAAGAGTAGCTTTCACAAGCTTTCTCTCTACACTTTCTTAACCTAACAAAGCAGCCACAAAAAGACTTTTAGGGTTCTTGGAGAAGCCCTACACCTTGAAGGTAATGATAAGTAAGCTTACATATGTGTTTAGTATGGATTTATTATGAAAAATAAGAGACTATATTGGTTATGTTTATGCTGAAATTTTTGGACAGCATGTGTCCTAAGGATTGTTGTGCACTTCTCTTGTTGATTAAGAGGATTTTCTCTTTTTGGTTGGATGGATTATGAAGTAAGACTTATGTTTATAACAAGGTTTACTTTTTTAATGATGTAACCAGGCTGCTGCACCATTTTTACAATTCGCAAAAATGAGTTGTTGTACGATGTTGTAATTGTGCTCGTAATAGGAACTTGTGGGCTGATAATCAGAGGTTTTTTTTCACGTTCTCTATATACTTTGGAACTATTTTTGCACTATTTTAGGACTTTTTTTATGTGTATATATGGTGTGGACTATTTGGTTAAAGTTGAACAGGTTTGGAATTGTCGACGTCGAAATGTAGCAAAGGGATGTAACATTATATCGCCTATTTGTATGTCGTATAGAATTGTTATGTGTTGTGCTTTGTGGTCATTGTAAGACTGTTATGGCACTATAAAATTTTGAATAAGATATGTATATGATAATGTGTATTCGAAAATATGATTAGAGGCAGAAAGGTTGAAAGGATATGCTCGGGTATATAATTATATGCTTGCTGCCCATGTGTTGCTTTTTTTTGAGATTGGGCTACCAAGATGTATCTATTGTCTTCTAATGCTAGTTTTATTACCTACTGTATTGTAGATAAATATTTAGAGTAAGGGAAGGTTATTTCGAAGTAATAACGAGGTCGTACAGCGAGGTATATAAGGCTACTTGATTTCGTATTGATTGGCATGAAATCTAGATTCTTCCTTGGTACATAAAGGCACTTACCAACTCCAACACAACTATTAACAGTATCTCCACTCTTTCACATGTTCATATGCTCCCATACATAGTCACCTTTAAATCTACATACATATGTGGATACCAAGTTACATGGGTTCTTGTTGCTAATAAAGTTCACGAGTTGTTTCATCTCATATGCATTTCATTATTTGTGTAATATACTCTTTTCATTGTCATATTGTCTTATATGATTATCTACATGTCACATGCTACATATACAACTCTACAGCTCCAATATTGTGATTGCTAAAAGAATCATCTCAAAGGTAATTGAAAGGTAAAGTATATTGCTTATTGATGGGTGGTAACCCGAGGGGTGGAAGAATCACCTAGAAAGGGTCGATCCTATCATGGTTGTAGCCCAAGGGGTTAAAGGAAAAGCCTAGCCAGGGCCGATCCCGATATAGATTTACCACTGATCAGCTGGTCATTTGTATTTCATGCTGTACACAGATTATAAAGTAAAGGTAAAGTAATAAAAAGAACATAAAGTACATGATCCCACAATATAACTAAAGGTGGTCTCTTATCCTACGCAAGTACATAGTTTCATTTGAGTTGTTACTTCATATACAATATTTCCTACCTTACATATTCAATATATTATCTTGTACTGACATCCCTTATGGGGAACCTGCATCTCATGCTGCAAGTACAGGTGCTAATAGCTCTCCCCAGTAGGACTACAGGATATCCAGTTGTTGTTGCCAAGCTTCAGGTTGCTTCGAAGCTTTGTGCGTCTAGAGCTTATATTGTTATACTGTATAGTTAGTCGAGGTGGGGCTTGTCCCGACCCTTATCAAATACTGTTCATTATCTAGAGGCTATGTAGACTATGTAAATTAAAGTGTGGTCATGTCTCATACTTTAGACACCGTGGCTCCAACGTCCTAGTCATATGCATTTCCTTTTGGCTTGTTATTACTGTTTACTTTCTTAAAGGCGTGTTGAATGTAGAAATCCATTATAATATGTATAGGAAGCGCATAGATACAGGTTGTTTCTCCCGGGCCTTATTGGCAATGGGTGCCAATCCGCCTTAATGAGACTTTGGGCATGACAACAAACCCCTCAACCCGGTTATCAAGGTACAATCCCCTTGATTGGTTGGTGGATACTAACACCCTACCATCCCTGATGATTGAGATACAAACCCCTCTACCCAGTTATCATGGTACAAACCCCTTGATTGGTTATCAAGATACAAACCCATTGACATGGTTACCGGGTTCTTAACCCCCCGAGTAGGGCCTGGTCAATTTCCAAGACTATATAGGATAATATCATATACATACATTCCTTTCATCATCATAAAGTCATTCAACTCATAATGCATGCATTGGATCTTCAATTTCTCAAGAAACCATAACCAGAAATTTTATCAAACACTTGGCTGTGTGTAGAGCTAGTGTAAAATCATGTAATTTATAGATGAAATCATGAAACAAAATCCAATGTAAAATCTTCCATCAATACTTGGTAACACCCTCAAGCAATATACACCAAATCCTTCATCAAATCCCAGAGTAGATCTTTGATTCATAGCTCAAAACATGCTAAAACAGTTATAATTTCATGAAACCCCAACATAGTTCATAGTCAAATTCATAGTAAGTAAGACCCATAAGTAAATCAACTTGAAATCATATGAAAGGAACCCATTAATGAAACCCACATACCTTGACTTTGGAGAATAACTTGGTAAAGATTGAAATGGCGACTCGAAGTTTAAGTGAAATCCTTAAGATGCAGAAGAGATTTTGACACTTGAATTTTAAGGTAAAATATTGTATAAGTGTTTGAGGGAGTATTTGGGAATGTCTTGAATGATATGAAGGTACAATATGGCTAAGAATAGGTATTTTCACATACGGAAAGGCTTAGTCCCAAGACCCAAAGCCTTGGACCGAGATAGAAAAGTAGCAGCCAAAATACACTATAGCACGCCCTTGGTGTGTCACGCCAGGGGTGCGGATGCCCTCTGAAAATTGCATTTTTGCGATTTTTGGATTTTGATACGGTTGCTCTAAAATGGGGTTAGACCCATCCCCCACTAAATTTTGCCCCCTAAACAAGAATATGAAGTTGGATTTTCGATATCACACACAAATTTTGAGATATACGGAAATTATAATTTCAAGCATTTTTTGAGCCATATTTTTGGGCACTTTTTGGGATTGTTTAAATTTCACTAGGCAACTCCAACTCATAAGCTATCTTTACAATCCTCCTCATCACCCTATAAGGACACATATATCTTATACCCAACTTACCCTTTTTACCAAAGCGAACCACACCCTTCATGGGTGAGACCTTCAAATAGACCCAATCACCAACCTTAAATTCAAGCTCCCTTCTCCTTACATCGGCATAGGACTTTTGATGGCTTTGGACGGTTTTCAACCTTTCTCTAATCACCCTTACTGCTCTATAGCCTCCATAACCAAATCCGAACCCAATAAATCCATTTCCCCTACCTCAAACCATCCAACCGGGGACCTAAATGTCTACCATAGAGAGCCTCAAAAGGAGCCACACCAATGCTAGAATGATATCTATTGTTGTAAGAAAACTCAATCAATGGAAGTTGATCATCCCAACTACCCTTAAACTCTAATACACAAGCTCTAAGCATATCCTCAAGAGTTTGGATAGTTCTTTCGGCTTGGCCATCCGTTTGTGAGTGAAAGACCATACTAAGCTTTACCTTGGTACCAAGACCTCTTTGGAAGGACATCCAAAAGTGTGAAGTGAATTGAGCACTACGATCCGATATGATAGACAAAGTCACCCCATGCAATCTAACCAACTTTTTGTCACGACCCAAACCTAGGGCCTAGGTGTGACACGACACAAGAGGAACCTGAAGGGACCCCAAGCAAGCCTCTTAGAACATCATTACACATCCTTGGTCGCGGAAGCAATAAATCAACCAACAAGTGATAATAAAGTGGAACAACCAGCGCTAAGAGAAAGCACTTTCATTGTCATAACAAAAGCTTAGGGCCTAGACGTGACCGGCGAATGGGGAACCGGAAGGAACCCCAAACAAGCTCTATAGCATATCATTACACATCCTTGGTCGTGGAACAATTGAATGACATTTGAAAATTAGAAATAAGGGAAAAAGGGGCTAAGGGAGGACTTGTCATAAAATAGAGTCAAGAAATATTAGAATCAACTTATGACATAATACATAGCTTTGTCCAACAACACCTCTACTACATAGATAACGACGGGGCCCAAGACATACAACCGGGCTCACCCTCATAGTCATAGGTAAATGATAGAGTAAAGAGAATCTTAATACATAGTTAATAGCAACATAGACTAAGGTCCCCGAAATGGAGGACTCACCAACAAGCTTGGAATAGCACCGTCTAACCACATGGAGAAGGAGGATCAACTCGGGCACCAGTTTCTACATGGTGACATTATGTAGGCAAGAGTATGCATAAGTACGTTTGAATGTACTAAGTATGCAGGATGCAATGCAACAAGGAAAAGGCATCACAACCAAAATGCGTATCAATAGACAATAGGCATAATATAGTAATATGGCATGTATGATTAATGCTAGGTTAAAAAATGCTTGAGTAAATTATGCTCATATAAAATATCATATGTGAAGAAGAGACCAAGCTAGCTTTCCAACCTTGGTTGGTTGATGATGGTCACACCCCAATCATCCTAGTTGGTGAGGTATAAAGCCCTCACATGCTTGATGAGTACAAACCCCCAAATCAGTTGATGATGGTCACACCCTAATCATCCTAGATGGTGAAGTATAAACCCTTCACATGGTTACCCGGGCTCTTATCCGCTCGGATTGGCATGGTCTAGTGCAATACTTTATATAGGATTCATTATAAGCTCTAATGCAACACCTCATGTAGAACTAATCATGTTCATAAGCTCATTTTATCATCATAACATCATTCATATCATATCTCATGCTTTGAACCTTCAATTTTTCAAGAAAGCATGACTGGACATTTTATCAAACACCTTGTAGGTGTGTAGTGGGGGTAGAAGAGCATACAATTTAGAGATAAAATCATGCAGGAAAATTAGTGGTAAATCCTTTAATTAATACCTTGAAACACCCCTAAGACATTAATATCAAAACCCCTCATCAATTCCAACATTAGATTCAAGATTTGAAGCTCAAAACAAGTTAAAACAACCATAATTTCATGAACTAAAGTCATTGTGTAGTAAATTTCTCAATATACAAGACCCACATGTAAAATCAACTCTAAATCATGCAATATTAATCAAAAGAGGGTTTAGGCACCATGGGTGGAAGGTCGCAATGGTTCAATACAACATATCTTAGGTCTAGAGTTGCTTGTAATTGAGATTGGGAAGAATGGAGGCTTGGAAATGATCTTGGAATCCAATCTTGTTCTTAGGTTTCCTGGAAATTGAATTGGAGCTTGATGGAGACTATTCAGAGGATTTGAGAGTGTGATTGAGATGAGATTAATGAAATTGGGTCTTTAAGATTAGGGTTTAGGTCTTCTAGGAAGGTTAAAATACCCTAAAAAGTGAAAAAGGTTCATTAGGATAATTAGCATTTACGAAAATACCATTAGTGAACAGATTGAAAAAATGGCAAAGTGTCATCTCACTAGAGACATCACTGGATGTGTCGCACTCCACGGGTCGTGTGGAGTGCCCATGTGAAGTGGCTTAGTGAAAAAAATGAAAGTTGGGAAACTTGGAAAAATTGACGTCTCGTCACTTTGACGGCCATTTTCACAGACCGTGTAGTGTTACACGGACCTTATACTAGACCGTCCCACCTCACTTGGACAAGAAAATGTTGTTGGCCACCACTCGCCTAGGTGACACAACTCGTACCCCTTCACACGAGCCGTACAAAATCACACTGCCCGTATGGGTGCCGTGGGGCTTCACTGTACGGGAGGGTCTCACGAAACGGTCATAACTCCTTCATCCGACGTCGGAATGAGGTGAAACAAGTGCGTTGCATAACTAACTCAGAGGTCTTTCATTTGATATGTCATGGGCCACCCAGTTCCAAATATGCTAAGAGTTATGCTAGTTTAAAGTTGACCCTTATATGAAACAATACCCAAAACTCAACTTGGGGGTAAGTCTTGAACTCGTTTAGGTACTAGGAGTCTCCTATGAATCTAGTACACCCTCAACCTAAGCAAATGAGGCTTGGAACGTGGATACACAAGAGCATAAAGTTACAGGGCGTCACATTCATACCATAGACATCAAGAACAATAGGGCTAAGGCTCTTAGCATAGATACATAACATGTCCAACAAACACCTCTAATACATAGATAAGAGCGGGGGCCAAGACAAAGTTACCAGACTCACCCTCATAGTCAAAATAGACAATAAAGAAGAATGTCTCAATACATAATAAGAGCAATATAGACTAAGCTTGCCAAAGTGGAAGACTCACCAACTAGCTTGAGTAGTATCTAACTAGCCACGTGGAGGAGGAGGATGATCAACTTGGGCACCGTTTCCTACATGGTGACATCATGTAAGCATAGAGTGTGCATTAGTACGTTTGAATGTACTAAGTATGTAGAATGCAATGCAATAAGAATTAATCATCATAATCAAAATGCATAACAATAAGCAATAGGCATAATATAACAATATGACATGTATGATCAATGCATAAGTAAAACATGCTTACGTAACTCATTCTCATATAGGATATCATATGTGTAGAATAGACCAAGTTAAGTTTACAAAGTACAAAGCCTTTTTAGGTTGGTGATGATGCCGCCCCATAACTAAGGTGGTGAAGTACTAACCCTTCACTCGATTGGTGATGATGCCGCACTATCACCTAGGTGGAGAAGTAAAAACCCTTCACTCAGTTAATAAGTACAAACACCCATCTCGGTTAGTGATGATGCCACCCTATCACTAGGTGGAGAAGTACAAACCCTTCACTCGGTTGATGAGTACAAACTCCCATCTAGGTTATCCGGGTTCTTAGACCCCCCCGGATTGGCATTGTCTAATGCAACACTCTATGTAGAGTACATCATAAACATAAGCTAGTTTCATCATCATATAGTCAATCATATCATATCTCATGATTTAGGCCTTCAACTCCTCAAGAAACCACATCTGGACATTTTATCAAATACTCTAAGTGTGTAATACTAGTATAAAACCATGAAATGTAGAGATGAAATCATGCAAGAAAATCCATTGTAAAACCACCAATCAACACTTGCAACACCCTCAAGCAATATACATCAAAACCCATCCTCAAATCTTACAATAGATAAAAGAATTTTAGCTCAAAACATAGCAAAACAGTCACAATTTCACATAGCTTTAGCATAGTTTGCAGTGAATTTCATAATAATCAAGACCTATTTGTAAATCAACTTTAAATCATACAAATTTGAGTAAAAGAAGGCTTGGGTATCATGGGTGAAAGGAACCCATGAATGAAACCCACATACCTTAGCTTGGATATGAACTTGGTGAATATTGGAGATGGAGATTTGAAACTTGAAGAAGAACCTTGAAGGAAAACCTTAGCTTGGGATGAGGGTTTGGGACTTGAATTTGGGAGTGAAAATATGGCTAAGTGTTTGAGTGAGTATTGGAAAATGTTTTGGGTAATATGAGGATGAAATTTGGCTAAGTATAGGTGAAAACATGTTTGGCAACACTTAGGCCTAAGACTTAGAGATCTTGTACCGAGTTAAAAAAGCAAGCCACTTTTTGTACTATGGCGCATTGCGAGGGGCTCGCGGATTCCTCTCTGGAATTCGCACCTTGAAAAATTATAATTGCTAATCTTTTGCTCTTAAATCGGGGTTAGTCCTCTTTCCCCCTAATTTTGATCCCCCGAACAAGAATATGAAGCCAGATTTTCAAAATAGTGAATGAATTTTGAGGTATATGAAATTCAAAATTTTGGGGATGCCGAGGAACATTTTCGGGCACGTTTTGGGGTCGTTTTACTCATGAATGTACAACTTAGCATAATCTTCACCACCATAAGTAGTTTTAGCTAGTAAGAAATGAGCAAACTTTGACATTCTATCCACCACTACCCAAATAGAATCAAAACCCCTTTCTAGTCTTAGGCAACCCAACCACAAAATACATGTTAATTTCCTCCCACTTCTAAGTAGGAATCTCTATGTCTTAGGTTAGTCCACTTGGACTTTAGTGTTCAGCTTTGAGGTGTTGGCAACTATGACAACCAGATACAAACTTGACAATGTCTTTCTTCATACCTCTCCACCAAAACACATCCCTCAAATCTCTATACATCTTGGTAGAACTGGGGTGAATAGAATAAGAAGAATTATGAGCCTCATCAAGAATCCTCTTTCTGAAGTCATCCACACAAGGCACACACAACCTACCTTGGTACCTAAGGGTACCATCTCCCCCTTGGGAGAAAACCTCCACTTTGCCATCTCTCACCAAGGTCTTCAATTCTAACAAGGAGGGGTCAAGATCTTACTTTGCTTTTACCTCATAAACCAAGGAAGATTTGGAGCCATCAACAACCACAATACCACCATTATCAAACCTCTTCCAACCTAACCCCAAATATAGCCAATCGATGAACCTCTCTAACAACCTCTTTTTCCCCACCATCAACATGAACTAGGCTATCCATAGACACCCTACTCAAAGCATCGACCACAACATTAACTTTACCGGGATGATAATGCACACTCATATCGTAGTCCTTAAGAAGCTCTAACCACCTTCATTTACTCAAGTTAAGATCTTTTAGAATGAACACATATTGGAGACTTTTATGATCGATAAACACATCAACATACACCCCATACAAATAATGATGCCAAATTTTCAAAACAAATACCACGCCGGCCAATTCAAGATCATGAGTAGGATAATTCTTCTCGTGCACCTCGAGTTGTCTAGAAGCATAGACTATCACCTTACCATTTTGCGGCAAAACACAACCCAAACAAATCTGAGAGGCATCACAATTCACAACAAACCCTTACAACCCTTCGGTAGAGACAAGATAGGAGCGGAGACAAACTTATCCTTTAAGGTTTGGAAACTCTTTTTACACTCATCGGTCCACACAAACTTAGCTTTCTTTTGGGTCAATGTAGTCATGGGAGAAGCAATAGAAGAGAACCCATTTACAAATCTTAGGTAGTAACCCGTTAAGCCCAAGAAGCTTCTAATATCCAATGGGGTGAAAGGTCTAGGCCAATTTTTAATCACCTTCGTTTTCTTAGGATCCACCTTAATACCATCCCTCGACACCACATGACCCAGAAAGGCAACCCCTTTCAATCAAAATTCACACTTTTTATACTTGGCTTAAAATTTCTCTTCCCTCAATCTTTGAAGCACCACCCTCAAATGACTCACATACTCCTCCTCACTATGAGAGTAGATCAAGGTATCATTAATGAAAACCACAATAAACAAACCAAGGTAGGGTTTAAAGACCCTATTCATATGACCCATGAAGATGGACGATGCATTGGTCAACCCGAAAGACATAACCACAAATTCATAGTGCCTATACCTAATCCAGAAGGGCGTCTTGGGAATATCACACTCCCTCACTTTCACTTGATGATACCTAGACTGAAGATCAATCTTAGAGAAGTGACTAGCCCTTGAAGTTGGTCGAAAATACTATCAATCCTTAGTAGAGGGTACTTATTCTTGATGGTGACTCTATTAAGTTGCGGGTAATCAATATACATCCGAAGAGAACCATCCTTCTTCTTCATAAGAAATACCAGTGGACCCCAAGGTGTTTGGCTAGGCCTAATAAAACCCTTCTCTAACAAATTCTTTAATTGCTCTTTCAACTCCTTCAAGTCTACGGTAAGGGAAAGTAGAAATGGGTTGAGTGTCGAAAAGGAGATCTATGTCAAAATCTATTTCTCTTTCGGTAGGAACACCAGGAAGCTCACTTGGGAAGATATTTAGGAACTCATTAACCACCGGAACTGACTCTACGGGAAGGACTTTAGACTCAACATCCCTAACCCTCACAAGATGATAGAGACACCCTTAGAGATCAACATTTGGGCTTTAATGCAATAGATAAATCTACCCTTGACCACTACATCATGACTTATGCACTCAAGGACAGGTTCAATTGTGAATTGGAATTTGACCATACGGGTTCTACAATCAATAGAGGCATAATATGCATGCAATCAATCCATCCCAAGAATGACATTAAAATCCACCATATCTAACTCAACAAGATCATAAGACAATATTTTATGCAAAATGCAAATGGGAAAATTCCTATAGACCTTTCTATCAACAATAGGTGCACCAATGGGAGTAGACACCTCATAAGACTCACACAACAATTCAGGCTCAACATGAAACTTTTTGGAAACAAGAAGAGTAACAAAAGAAAGAGTGGCACCTGGGTCTATCAATGCATATGTATCAAATTAAAAGACTTTTAACATATAGGTGATGATATCGGGCACCTCATTAACCCCTTGCCTCCCTTGAAGAGCATAGAACTGATTGTGCCTTGGGGAACCACCTTGTTGGCATGCTTTCCTGAAGGAACCGAATTTGCACCCTGGCCTTGTGGACGAACATCCTTACCCTTGTTTTGATTACGAGAACAATCAACTTTCTTGTGACCCACTTCCCCAAATCTATAGCAAACGTTAGTGTCCCTCAAACATGAACCACCATGGTCTCTACCACATTTTGAACACATAGCATGAGGCACCACACCACCATCACCTTGGGCCCTTGTGTAGTTATTGGAAAACCTTCTATTATGAACATGAGAAGACCCTTGGCCTTGGTGAAACTGGATACCTTTGAGATTTTGGAACTTACCATCAAATCGGGCCCTCTTGGCCTCACTACTCCTCATCTTCCTCAATTTCGCCCCTCTAATTGTTCAGGATAAGTCATTAGGCAGGAAAAATCCATGTGACTAATCAACATAGTGGCACGAAACTTCTCATTCACCAAATCAAAAACACCATCTCGAACTTATTCATCCTAGACCCCGGGTAGGCAACCAAGTGTGGAGCATATTTTGAGAGTTGGTTGAACTTGAGGGCATACTCCCTCACATTCATAGATCCTTGCTTCAAATTCATGAATTCCATCATTTTAGCCTCCATAATCTCAAGATGGAAGAACCGATTGAGAAAAGCCGCCTTAAACTCCTCCCATAGTGTCATATTGTTGTTCCCTTTCTTCTCCTTCTATTGTGTAAACCACATTTGCGCCACCCCTTTGAGTTAGTATGCTGCCAACTCCACCTTCTCCTCTGATCTAACATCCATGATAGTAAACACTTTGTACATCTCATCTAAAAATTCTTGAGGGTCCTCATCCACCTTAGACCCATAGAATTCCGGTGGGTTCATCCTCATAAAGTCTATCACCCGAGATACCAGAGTAGGTGCATGAGGGGCTTGGGCCCCTTGATTGACTTGATTAGCCATAGCTTGAGCTAGCAAAGTAAGAGCATCTCGGAGCTATCCATGAGCGGTTGTTCTTGGGGAGTGTGGGCTCTTTTTCCCCTTGTATTAGGCATGATCTAAAAATGGCAAAGAATATTATTTAGAGGGGAAACCTTACCTTTCTTCTATAACACAACATAGATCAAGAAGAAGGGAAACATTTCCTAAAACGTCACATAGCCTCTTATTCATTGTTGTGGTGCACAACACATCCATGAATAAGACTCTAATTGATGCGGCGTATTGGGTGCCGAGGACCATTAACAACCTAGTGCTTTAATACCAAGTTTGTCACGACCCAAGCCTAGGGCCTAGATGTGACATGATGAATGGGGAACCTGAAGTGGCCCCAAACAACCTCTTAGCATATCATTACACATCCTTGATCGTGAAAGCAATTAAAAAACAATAGAGAATACAAATAAGGGTAAAAGGGACTAAGGGAAGTCTTTCATAGCATTAAAACATACAAGAGCTTAGAGAGTCAAAGCTCATAACATCATTACATACTTGTCCAACAACACCTCTACACTTAGAATTGAGCGGGGCTAAGACAACCATTTGGGCTCACCCTCATAGTTAAAAGCATATAATTAGATAATAAGAGTCTTTACAAAACATTAGGACAAGAGATATCATCCCCGGAGTTAAAGACTCACCAAACTTGCTTTGTGAAGGTAGTACTAGCCACAGGGAGGATGAGGATGATCGTGAAGAGCTCCAGTTCCTACATGGTAACATCATGTAGGCATAAAGTATGGGTTAATACGTTTGAATGTGCTAAGTATATAGGATGCAATCTAATAAGATATAGGCAACATAATCAAAATGCATAATTGAGCATATAGCAATATGGTATGCATGAATGATGCTTGAGTAAACATACTTATATAGAACATATTATATGTGTAATAAGAGATCTCTTGATGTAAAACGACCCTAAAAAGTGCCCATAATTATAATTTCCATATATCTCAAGATCCGTACGTGATATCGAAAATCCGACTTCTTTTTCTTTTTAAGGAGGGGGAGAATTGAGTGGAAAATGTATATAACCCAAATTTTAGAAGACCCGTAGCAAAAGTTGATTTTCATAAATTTTTGAATTCCAGTAGATGTCCGCGATAGCTCCGCGATGCAGACCTGTCGCTGAGCTATGTATTTCTGTCCTGTGCATTAGGTCCACCCTGTGTACCAGGTGTAGACCAGTGTATTTTGTTGCCAGTTTTTCTAATCTCGGTCCAAGGCTTTGGGGTCTTGGGCCTAAGCCTTCCTATGCGTAAAAACACCTATACTTAGCCATATTTTATCTTCATATCATACAAGAAAATCCCCAATACTTTCACAAATACTTAGACAAATATTTCACTCAATATTCAAGTGCCAAATCTCATTCCGAATCTTAAGAAAATCACTCAAGCTTCAAGTCTCCATTCATATCATCTTCAGGAAAATCCCCAAAGTTAAGGTATGTGGGTTTCAACCGTAAGGTCCTTTCATCCATGGTGCCTAAGTTTCATTTTTACATAAATTTCATGTTTCTAATTTGATTTGCCGATGGATCTTACTTTATATGAATTTGGCTATGAACTAAGTTGGGGTTTCATAAAAGTTTGATTGTTTAAGCATGTTTTGAGCTATGAATCTATGATCTATCTTGAGATTTCATAAAGGGTTTTGAAGTATATTGCATGAGGGTATTACCAAGTATTGGTGGGTTGATTTTCTTCAAGTTCTCTTGCATAACTTCGCTCTTGAATTGCATGGTCTTACACTAGCATTACACACCCATCAAGTGTTTGATAAAATGTCCGGTTAGTGTATCTTGGGTTATTGAAGGCCTAATGCTTGACATATGAGTTAAGTGACTTCATGATGATGAAAAGATAGTACTTATGTGATGATTTCATGATATGTATATTTAGTGTTGCAAGTTGACCATAACCAAGTTGAGGGGTTGGTACCTCAAACACCTTGATGGGAGGTGGTAGACCCATTAACCAAGTTGAGGGGTTGGTAACTCAAACACCTTCATAGGAGGTTGTAAAAATCCATTGATCAAGTTGAGGGGTTGGTACCTCAAACAACTTGATCGGAGGTGGTAAAAACCCATTAGCTAAGTTGAGAAGTTGATACCTCAAACACCTCCAAGGGGTGGTTTACCTTGGATTTCCAATTACTAAGTAGCTTGGTCTATGAAGATGTTCTCTTCCTACACATGTACTATGTTTCTAAATAAGCATGTTTTACTTCAAGCATTGATCATGTATGCCATGATGCTAATATACTACCTCTTGCTTACGATTAGGCATTTTGATTATGTTGCGTATCTATTGTTGCATCAAGTCCTACATACTTAGTACATTCAAATGTACTAACATATAGTCTATTCCTACACGATATTGCCATGTAGGAACCGAATCTCCTCACGATCATCCTCATCCTCCCTTTGGCTAGTACTATCTTGTCAAAGCAAGTTTGGTGAGTCCTCAACTCCGGGAATGAAATCTCTTGATCTTACATTATGTAAAGGATTTCACTACTTATTTATATGCTTTTGACTATGAGGATGAGACCGAAAAGTTATCTTGGCCCCTGCTCAATTCTAAGTTTAGAGGTGTTGTTAGACAAGTTATGTAATTATGCTTGAGCTCGACTCTCTTTAGCTCTTTTGATGTTTTATGATATGAAAGACTTATCTTAGCACCTTATACTTATTTCTATTCTCTTATGCTTATTTAATTGCTTTCGCGACCAAGGATGTGTAATGATATGTTAAGAGGCTTGTTTGGGGTCCCTTCGAATTCCCCATTCGCCATGTCACATCTAGGCCCTAGGTCCAAGTCGTGACATGATGGTTGCCACACCCTACCATCCATGGTGATTGAGGTACCAACTCCTCAATTGGTTGACGGTGGTCTTACCCCACCATCCATGTTGATTGAGGTATCAACCTCTCAATTAGTTGATGGTTGTCTCACCCTACTACCTATGGTGATTGAGGTATCAACCACTCAATTGGTTGATGGTTGTCTCACCCTACCATCCATTGTGATTGAGGTATCAACCCCTCAATTAGTTGATGGTGGTCTCACCCCACCATCCATTGTGATTGAGGTATCAACCCCTTGATTGATTGATGGTTGTCTCACCCTACCATCCATGGTGATTGAGGTATAGCACCTCCTCAACAATGTGTGGTCAACTTGCAACACTATAGATACTGCTCATAAAATCAGCACGTATGTACCTCCCATTCATCATCATAAAGTATTTCAAGTCATAGGACATGCAATGGATCATCAATAGCTCAAGAACCCTAAACTGGACATTTTATTAAACACTTGGTGGGTGTGCAATGCTAGTGTAAAATCATGCAATTAAAGAGTGAAATCATGAAAAAAAACTTGAAGTAAATTAACCCACCAATACTTAGTAATACCCTCATGCAATATACATTGAAACCCTTCATCAAATCTCAGAATAGATACTAGATTCATAGCTTAAAACATGCTCAAACAGTCAAACTTTTATGAAACCCCAACATAGTTCATAGTCAATCTCATAGTAAGTAAGACCCATAAGTAAATCAACTTAGAAACATGTAATTTAGGTTATAGGGTATCTTGGGCACTATGGGTGAAAGGACCCAATAGTTAAAACCCACATACCTTAGCTTTGAAGAATTTTTTGATGAAGATTGGATTGAGAACTTGAAGCTTGAGTGAATTCCTTAAGATCCGAAATGAGATTTGACACTTGAATTTTGAGTAAGATATTTGTCTAAGCGTTTGAGAGAGCATTGGGGAATGTCTTGTAAGATATGAAGGTGAAATATGACTAAGTATAGGTGTTTTCACGCATTGGAAGACTTAGGCCCAAGACACAAAAGCCTTGGATTGAGATAAAATAACTAGGTAAAAATAAGACAGTGACACGCCCTCGTATCGCGCCAGGGGTGCACACTGCTCAGTGGAAATTGCAACTTTAAAAACTTATTATTTTGATATATTTGCTCTAAAATTGGGGTTAGAACCATCACCGCTCAATTTTATCCTCTGATCAAGAATATGAAGTCGAATTTTCAAAATCACGCATGAATTTTAAGATATATGAAAATTATAATTTTGGACACTTTCGAGACATATTTTCTAGCACTTTTTGGGATCATTTTTGTAAAGTCCTAATAAACAGTCTCAGGATAGAATTTTGACGATTCCATTAGCTCTAAAATAGTCGAATTAGACTAGGAACATGTCTGGTACAATTATATCAAAGAGTGAAAGTTTGACTGCCAAAATCGATTAACAGTTGACCCAGTCAACGTCCTCAAAAACTATACCCCAAATGAGAATTTTGATACCGAGGTTAGCTCTAAAATGTAGATTTTGGTCTAGGAAAACCCCTTGTTTTATATTGGGGACTTCCAGATGCGATTTGACTCCCCGGAGGCTTTTCGTTAAATGTTGCATATAAAGAAGTGAGACTCTAACTTTATTGGACGAAGCTCCATTGGAAATTTCGACTACACCATCGGACCCCGAACATTAAAATTCATATGGTTACATAGTTTATTTACGAAAATCAAAGTCTGGATGAGCCCAAAACAACGAAAAAGGTATTGTAAGGTGGCTAAAAAAAGAGGGGCGATGTGGTACTCTGAGGTGCTGCCATATGGCAGCATTATGCTGTGCCACATGACAATGATGTGGCAGATCAACAACTATATATATGTGGCTTTTTTCAAGGAAGTCATATATATTTATTTATTAACTTTGCACGTCATTTCTGAGCTCATTTTTCATCCGATTTGAATCATTCAAAAGCCTATGTGACTCGTATTTTTGTATGGAACATCCTAGCGAAGTTAGATTTGGGATTTGATGCGTATTTTGAGGTATATTTATTGATTTAGCTGATCACTTTCTTGAAATTAGTGAAACGTTTACGTGTTATTTTCGTCATCGATTCTTGACAGAATTAAGTAAAATTTATGCCTAAATTATTCCACGTTCCAAGAGGAATGCTGTGGTATAATGAGTGTTCGCCGATTTTGTTTATTGACAAATTTGGCTGAGAAAGTTTTGAAAAGAATGCTTTCCCGGTAAAGTTTTTGACTTCATTTTTGGGCCTTTTCTCGATCTTCTGGGGTCCGTTTTGGGCCAAAATTTTGACTGTAGACTCAGGGTGATGTTGGAACCATTTTTCAGGAATTTTTTTGAGATTTTGGGCATGATCCCTATTTTCCCTATTTTAGGCTCGATTGATGTAATTTCACTTACTCTTCAAGTTTTTACAGCCAATTCGATCGTATTGACCTTGTAGATTTCATTTTAATAGTTGAATAACATCAGGAAGCAATTTGAAAGGGAAAAACTTTGCTGAATTGACTCAGATCAAGAGACATTGGATGCCAGGTAGGTTAGGCTTTCTCTAAATCTTAGACTGAGGTGAAATGTTTGCATTTTTGAGTTGTAATGTATAGAAACGTACTGTAGATGGGTTGACCTGTAGTAGTTATGTTGTATATAGCTGGTTGTGAATATGCATGTATTATGTATGGTGATATGGGACTACAATTATTTTATTAAGGGTTGTGTTAGTTGTAGCTGCTATACTAGCTGAATTCTTATACTGTGTGGCTACGAGAAGGGCTTGAAAGGGGCTGGATGGGCTGAGAATATATGATAGGTATGTACACTGAGCTTGACTTTTTATTGTACGTGTGTGTAGTATAAGGCTACAAAAATATTGAGGCTGACCTGTGATTATATGCTACCTTGTGTGTTGAATCTAGTATCTATATTTGGCTGGTTTGTATATACATGATGTAGTTGCGTTTATCTATATCTTTTCTGACTACTCACGGTAGAATTTCCTGATTAAGCATGATTTTGTGTTGCCCTAAGGTTTAGTTGATCCTGTATACTGCTATTACCTGTTATGTAGTTATGCCACTAGTTAGTAATTGGAAAGGTACACCATGTTCTGCGAAACGACCCTAAAATGTGCCCGATAATGTGCCTCCGAAGTGCCCAAAATCGTAATTTTCATAGATCTGAAAATTCGTGCGTGATATTAAAAATCTGACTTCATATTCTTGATCGAGGAGCAAAATTGAGTGAGAAATGGGTATAATCCCGATTTTAGAGTGATCAAATCACAATTTCAATTTTCCAAAATGCAAATTCCAGTGAGCTCTGTGTGCCCCTAGCACGACGAGGCTAGGGCACACAAATGTGTTATTTTGTCCAGTTTTTATTGAGTCGGTATAAGGCCTTTGGGCTTTAGGTCTAACACTTCACATATGTGAAAATACCTATACTAAGCCATATTTCACTTTCATATCACACAAGACATTCCCCAATACTTTCCCAAACACTTAGACAAATATTTTGCTCAAAATCAAGGGTTCCAAACTCATTCCGGATCTTAAGGATTTCACTCAAGCTTCAAGTCTCCATTCCGGTCTTCATCAAGAAAGTCTCCAAAGCAAAGGTATGTGGATTTCAACCATTGGGTCATTTCACCCATGGTGCCCAAGCTTCCTTTTTTTTTACATAAATCTCATGTTTCTAAGTTGATTTACTTATGGGTCTTACTTACTATGAATTTAACTATGAACTACGTTAGGGTTTCTTAAAAGTGTGACTATTTAAGCATGTTTTGAGCTATGAATCTTAGATATATCTTGAGATTTGATGAAGGATTTTGATGTCTATTGCATGACGGTATTACCAAACGTTGGTTAGTGGTTTTACACTAAGTTTTATAGTATAATTTTACTCTTGAATCACATGATTTTACACTAGCATTACACACCCGCCATGTGTTTGATAAAATGTTCGGATTGTGTTTCTTAATTTGTTGAAGGCCTAATGCATGACATACGAGTTAAGTAACTTTATGATGATGAAAGGATGGTATTCATGAGAAGTATCTATTGTATTGTGAGTTTACTTTGGCCAATTGAGGGGTGATACCTCAATCGCCTCGGATAGGGGTGGTAAGCCATCAACCAATTGAGGGGTTGGTACCTCAATCATTTTTTGTGAAGGATGGTCATGTCCGTCAACTAATTGAGGGGTGGGTACCTCAATCCCCTAGGATGGGGGTGGTAAACCATCAACAATTGAGGGGTTGGTACCTCAACCATTGATTCTTTTTGACACTTTGATGTTTTATGATATGAAAGATGTCCCTTAGCCCCGTATTACCCTTTTTTCTATATAATGTTCTTGTTTTATTATTTTCGCAACCATGAATGTGCAAGGATATGCTATAAGGCTTGTTTGGGGTCCCTTCAGGTTTCCTATTTTTCGTGTCACGCCTAGGCCCTAGGCTTGGGTCGTGACAAAGTTGGTATCAAAGCACTAGGTTGTTAATGGTCCTCGGCATCCAACATGCTGCGTTGATTAAAGTCTTATTCATGGTTTTATTGTGCACCACAACTATGAGTAGCAGGCTATGAGGCGTTTTAGGAAATATTTTCCTTCTTCTTACTCTATGTCGTGCTATAGAAGTTAAGGTAAGGTTCTCCTACCCTAACGATTATTTTTTGCTATACTAGATCATGCCTAATACAAGGGGAAGAAGAGCTCGCACGCTCGAGGAACAACCGGCTCATGGAAAGCTCCAGGATGCTCTCACCTTGCTAGCTCAAGTTGTGGCTAATCAAGCCAATCAAGGGGAACCAAGCCCCTCATGGTCCTACTTTGGCATCTCGGGTGAGGGACCTTTAAGAATTAACCCACCGAAGTTGAACGGGTCTAAGGTGGATGAGGACCCTCAATAATTTATTGATGAGTTATACAACTTGTTGGCTATCATGGGTGTAAGGTCGAAAGAGAAGGTGGAGTTGGCGGCTCGGCTTACCAACCCAAGAGGGTGGCCCAAATATGGTATACCCAATGGAAGGAGGAGGAGAAGGGGAATAACGATGTGGTTTTATGGGAGGAGTTTAAGGCGACATTCCTCAACCGATTCTTTCCACTTGAGATTAGGGAGGACAAAATGATGGAGTTCATGAATGTGAATTAAGGATCTATGAGTGTGAGGGAGTATGCCCTCAAGTTCAACCAACTCTCAAAATATGCTCCACACTTGGTTGCTGACTCAAGGTCTAGAATGAATCAATTTGTGATGGGTGTATCTAATTTTCTGAGTGAATAATATCGTACTGCCATGTTGATTAGTGAGATGAATTTGTTCCGCTTGATGACTTATGCCACACAATTAGAGGGGGAGAAGTTGAGAAAGAGGAGGAGTAATGAGGCCAATAGGGCCCGTTTTAATTGTAATTTCCAAAGTCGCAAAGGTGGCCGGTTTCATCAAGGCCAAGGGTCCTCACATACTCCTAATAGGAGGTTTGCCAATGATTACCCAAGGGCCCAAGGTGATGGTGGTGCGGTGCCTAATGTTATGTGTCAAAAGTGTGGTAGGGTTCTTGGTGGCCCGTGCTTGAGGGACACCAATGATTGTTTTGGTTGTGGAGAAGTAGGCCACAAGATGATTGATTGTCCACGTAATTGCAACAAGGGTGAGGATGTTCATCTACAAGTTCGGGGTGTTAATATGATTCCTTTGGGGAGAGGAGGTCAACAAGGTACAATCGGTTCTATGTACTCCAAGGGAGATAAGGGGTTGATGTAGTGGCCGATATCATTACCGATATATTAAAAGTCTTTGAGTTTGCGGTGTATGCATTGATAGACCCGGTGCCACTCTTTCTTTACTTACTCCTTTTATTGCCGAAAAGTTTCATGTTGAGCCCGAATTGTTGTGTGAGTTTTATGAGGTGTCTACTCCAATTGGTGCATCTATTATTGCTAGAAAAGTCTATAGAACTTATCCCATTTGCATCTTGTATAAAATATTGCCTTGTGATCTTATTGGGTTTGATATGGTTGATTTTGATTGCATTCTTGGGATGGATTGGTTGCATGCATATTATGCCTCTATTGATTGTAGAACCCGTGGGGTCAAATTCCAATTCCCCAATGAACTTGTCCTTGAGTGGGAGAGCTATGATTTAGTGGTCAAGGGTAGGTTCATCTCCTGCATAAAGCCCAAAAGTTGATCTCTAAGAGGTTTCTATCATTTTGTGAGGGTTAAGGATGTGGAGTCTAAAGTCCTTCCTATAGAGTGGGTTCCGGTGGTTAATAAGTTCCTAGATGTCATCCCTAGTGACCTTTATGATGTTTCCTTCGGAAGGGGAATAGATTTTGGTATAAGCCTCCTTCTCGATACTCAACTCATTTCTATTCCCCCTTACCGCATGGACGGGTGGAGTTAAAGGACTTGAAGGAGATTTTGAAGGATTTGTTGGAGAAGAGTTTTATTAGGCCTAGGCAATCACCTTGGGGTGCACTAGTGTAGTTTGTGAAATAGAAAGATGGGTCTCTTAGAATGTGCATTGACCACCGACAACTTAATAGGGTCACCATAAATACTAAGTATCCTCTACCAAGGATTGATGATTTATTTAACCAACTTCAACGAGCTAGCCACTTCTCTAAGATTGATCTTCAGTTCGGGCATCATCAAGTGAAGGTGAGAGAATGTGACATTCCTAAGACGACCTTCCAGACTAGGTATGGTCATTATGAATTTGTGGTTATGTCTTTTGGGTTGACCAATGCACCAACTATATTCATGGATTTTATGAATAGGGTCTTTAAACCCTTCCTTGATTTGTTTGTTGTGGTTTTCTTTGATGATATTTTGATCTATTTTCATAGTGAGGAGGAGTATGTAAGTCATTTGAGGGTAGTGTTGCAAAATTGAGAGAAGAGAAATTGTATGCCAAATATGAGAAGTGTGAATTTTGATTGAAAGTGGTTGCCTTTCTAGGTCATGTGGTGTCGGGGAATGGTATTAAGGTGGATCCTAATAAGATGGATCTGATTAGAAATTGGCCTTGACCTTTGACTCCATTGGATATTAGAAGTTTCTTGGTTTAGCGGGTTACTACCGGAGGTTTGTGAATTGGTTCTCTTCTATTGCTTCTCCCATGACTAATTTGACTAAAAAAGGCTAAGTTTGTGTGGACCGATGTGTGTGAATGGAGTTTCCTAACCTTGAAGGATAAGCTTGTGTCCGCTCCTATCTTGTCTCTACCGGAAAGGTTGGAAGGGTTTGTTGTGTATTGTGATGCCTCCCGAATTAGTTTGGGTTGTGTTTTGATGCAAAATTATAAGGTTATAGCCTATGCTTCTAGACATCTTAAGTTGCATGAAAGGAATTATCCTACTCATGATCATGAATTGGCCGCCGTAGTATTTGCTTGAAAAATTTGGCATCATTATTTGTATAGAGTGCATGTTGATGTGTTTACCGATCATAAGAGTCTGCAACATATGTTCACTCAAAAAGATCTCAACTTGAGGCAACGAAGGTGGTTATAGCTTCTTAATGATTGTGATATGAGTGTGCATCATCAACCCGCTAAGGCTTATGTTGTGGCGGATGCTTTGAGTAGTGTGTCTATGGTAGCCTACCTCATGTTGATGATAGGGGCAATGAGGTGGCTAGGGAGGTTCATCGGTTGGCTAGATTGGGGGTTAGGTTTGAAGAGGTTGATAATGGTGGTATTATGGTTGTTGATAGTTCAAAATCTTCCTTGGTTGATAAGGTAAAAGAAAAGCAAGATCTTGATCCCTCCTCATTAGAGTTGAAGGCTTTGGTGAGTGATGGCAAGGTAGAGGTTTTCTCCCAAGGGGGAGATGGTACCCTTAGGTACCTAGAGAAATTGTGTTTGCCTAATGTTGATGGTTTGAGAAAGAAGATTCTTGATGAGGCTCATAATTCTTGTTATTCCATTCACCCTGGTTCTACCAAGATGTATTGAGATTTGAGGGATGTGTTTTGGTGGGATGGTATGTTCAGAAATACATTGCCAAATTTGTATCCGATTATTTTAGTTGCCAATAAGTCAAAGCCAAACATCAAAGGCTAGGTGGCTTAATCCAAGATACAGAGATTCCCACGTGGAAGTGGGAGCAAATTAACATGGATTTTATGGTTGGATTGGCTAGGACTAGAAATGGTTTTGATTCTATTTGGGTTGTGGTTGGTACAACGACAAAGCTGGCTCATTTCGTACAAGTTAAAACTACTTATGGGATTGAAGATTATTCTAAGTTGTACATCCATGAGTTGGTCAGATTACATGGGGTACCCTTGTCCATCATATCGGATCATGGTCCTCAGTTCACTTTAGACTTTTGGAGGTCCTTCCAAAGAGGTCTTGGTACCAGGGTTAAGATTAGTATGACCTTTCACTTTCAAAAGGATGGCCAAGCCGAAAGAACTATCAAAACTCTTGAGGATATGCTTAGAGCTTATGTTTTGGAGTTTAAGGGTAGTTGGGATGATCATCTTCCATTGATCGAGTTTGCTTATAATAATAGGTATTCTAGCATTGGTGTGGCTCCTTTTGAGGCCCTCTATGGTAGGCCTTATAAATCACTTATTGGGTGGTTTGAAATAGGATAAATGGATTTGTTGGGTCCGGATCTGGTCATGGAGGCTATGGAGACGGTAAGGGTGATTAGGGAGAGTTGAAGACATCCCAAAGTTGGCAAAAGTCCTACGCCGATGTGAGGAGAAGGGAGCTTGAATTTAAAGTCAGTGATTGGGTCTATTTGAAGGTTTCACCCATGAAGGGTGTGGTTCGTTTTGGTAAGAAGGGTAAATCAAGTATAAAATTTATGGGTCCTTATAAGGTGTTGACGAGGATTGGCAAGGTGACTTATGAGTTGGAGTTGCCTAGTGAAATTGACTTAGTTCATCTGGTCTTTCATGTATCCATGTCGAGGAAATGTGCGGGTGATCCGAAAGCCATTGTTCCATTGGATGTTGTGGGGGTTGTTGAAGACAACTTTACTTATGAAGAAGTTCCAGTAGAGATCTTGGATGGACAAGTGAAGAGGTTGAGGAACAAGGATGTGGCTGCTGGTAAGGTCCTTTGGAGGAATCACCAAGTCGAAAATGCTTCATAGGAGGCCGAAGCCGACATACAAATGTGATATCCTTATCTCTTCCTTGCTATTCCAGCCTAATGTACTAATTCAAATTCTTACATGTGATTTCATGTCTCATGTATCATCCCCTTTGTCATTTGTATGCATTCATATTTAGGTTGACAAGTTCTTGATGATTTTTGATACTTATGTTGAGATTTTTTTCATGATTACTCTTTTTAAGTATGTTTCTTTGATATTCGGGGAGAATGTTCTCAATGGGGAGATATTGAAGTGACCCTAAAAACAGCTCGAAAATGTGCCTTAAAAGGCCCGAAATCATAATTTTCATATATCTCAAAATATGTGCATGATATCAAAAATCTAACTTTATATTCTTGATCATAGGAAAACATTGAGTGAGAAATAGGTTTACTCCCGATTTTAGAGTGACCGAATCACAATTTTCCAAAATGCAAATCCTAGTGAGCTTTGTGCTCCCCTAGCGCGACGCAGCCAGGGCGCGCAGATGTGTTATTTTTTCCCAGTTTTTGTTGAGTCGGTCCAAGGCCTTTGGGTCTTAGGCCTAGGCCTTCCCATAGGTAAAAACATCTATACTTAGTCATATTTAACCTTCATATCATACAAGACATTCCCCAATACTCTCCCAAACACATAGACAAATATTATACTCAAAATCAAGGGTTCCAAACTCATTCTAGATATTAAGGATTTCACTCAAACCTCAAGTCTCCATTCCAATCTTCATCAAGAAAGTCTCCAAAGCTATGGTATGTGGGTTTCAACCATTGTGTCCTTTCACCCATGGTGCCCAAGCTTCCTTTTTACATAAATCTCATGTTTCTAATTTGATTTACTTATGGGTCTTACTTACTATGAATTTGACTATGAACTATGTTGGGGTTTCTTAAAAGTGTGACTATTTAAGCACGTTTTGAGCTATAAATCTTAGATCTATTTTGAGATTTGATGAAGGGTTTTGATGTATATTGCATGAGGGTATTACCAAGTGTTGGTGGGTGGTTTTACATTAATTTTTTTTTGCATGATTTTGCTCTTGAATCGCATGGTCTTACACTAGCTAGCATTACACACCCGCCAAGTGTTTGATAAAATGTCCTGATTATGTTTCTTGAGTTGTTGAAGGGCTAATGCATGACATACGAGTTAAGTGATTTTATGATAATTAAAGGATGACATTCATGTGTTGATTTCATGAGAAGTATCTTTTGTGTTTGAGTTGACCATAGCCAATTTAGGGGTGATGCCTCAATCGCCTCGGATGGGGTTGGTAAGCCGTCAACGAATTGAGGGGTTGGTACCTCAATCCCTTTCGGTGGAGGGTGGTCGTGTCCATCAACCAATTGAGGGGTTGGTACCTCAATCACCTGGTATGGGGGTGTAAGCCATCCATCAATTAAGGGGTTGGTACCTCAATTAGTTCCGGTGGAGGGTGGTCATGTTCGTCAACCAATTGAGGGGTTGGTACATCAATCATTACTAAGGAGTGGTTTACCTTGGATTCTGAGTACTAAGTTTCTTGGGCTACGACGATAGTCTCCTACTACACATATATTATGTTCTATGTAAGCATGTTTTAATTCAAGCATCACTCATGCATGCCATATTTCTATATGCTCATTGATTACCTAATTATGCATTTTGATTATGTTGCCTATCTATTGTTTCATTCCATCCTACAACTTAGTACATTCAAATGTACTAACATATACTCTATGCCTACATGATATTACCATGTAGGAAAGGAGCTCCACTTGATCATCCTCCTATTCCACGTGACTAGTACGAATTCTCTCAAAGCAAGTTGGTGAGTCCTCAACTTCGAGGACATGCTTCTCTTGATTATGCTATGCATTAACTCCTTTTATGTTAGTTACTATGACTATGAAGGTGAACCCGGTTGCTTGTCTTGGCCCCGTTAAGTTCTATATTTAGAGATGATGTTGGACAAGTTATGTAAAGATGGTATGAGCCTTGACTCTATTTGATTCTTTGATGTTTTATGATATGAAAGATGTCCCTTAGCCCTATGTTACCCCTTTTTATATTTATTGTTGTTGTTTTATTGCTTCTGCGACCAAGGATATGTAAGGGTATGCTAAGAGGCTTGTTTGGGGCACCTTCGGATTCTCCATTCGCCGTGTCATGTCTAAACCCTAGGATTGGGTTATGACATTCTAGAGACAGTCATAGTTGTACCCCTAAAGGAGCCTTGTGACCTGTAATATGAAATGCATTAATGCTGAACCACTGACGGGTTAGAGATGGGAGTGTGACCTTGTTAGTGAAGTGTAGGTTATATCCTACGAGCTTTCTAGGCTATCATCGACGAGATACTAGATACATGGATTAGTCTTGGGGACTGGCATCCTGTTTAAGAGGGGCACATTTTCAGTGGGCCGGCACATAGGTCTGTCAAAATGGGCTAACCAAACCCAACCCAACCCTAACGGGCTACAGAGTCAAATGGGCCAGGATGATCAAATAACAACCCAACCCAGCCCTACGCGGGTCACGAGTTGGGACATGTTGGCTCTTCAACTATAATATGGACATTATTAGCATCTTAGAATGACTATGAAATATTGAATCATCGATCAATCATGAACACTGTCAATATAAAGTTTGTTAAATCCATGAATTTTGTTTTTCTGATTGGTATTCCAACCACAATGCTCTGATATCATACGAATTTTGCAATTAATCAAATATAGATGAAGAGATGATTAACAAAAAATAATGTCTTGGAAACATTATGTATATGAATATACAGAATGCCATAGGTACAGTTCTCATTACTAGGACATATTTACCGTTAATATATAACTTAACTTGGGAAATTTACATATTGCATATCTGACCATCTAAAATTCCACAAATGAAGTATCAATCATTAAAAATTAAGATGCCTAACAATTTTTATCTACTCATAACAAGCTCATATAAATCAGAGTGACAAAAAACAGAAACGTCAATAATGATTTGTCAAGGTAATCCAAAAACACCAAGTCTGTCAATGTGTTTATACTACACAAGGCAGTCCAAAAAATTAACAATGATTAGATGGTTAAAAAGCAGTCCAAAAACATAACAAATCTTTTACATAACCCATTAATTAAAGAATTACAACTCGTTTCACTTGTATTTTGTGACATATTCAAACCATCAATCATATTTGAATTAACAAGTGATATTATTTCCTTAAGAAGTTTATATTTATCTACAATTCACATAATATAAGAAGTTAATTAGATAACAATTAACAATCTTAAAAAAAGAGAGTTATTTTTATATACTAGTTAGAAAATATTACTTTCATTAGGTTGAGTAAATCCATGCAACCAATTTTTTGTAGTGATAAGTGTTTGGACGTTTTCTGGATGGATATAATTTCTGCAATTGGTAACAATATGACCACCAATACTAAATGCCGATTCAGATGCTACAGTGGTAATTGGAACACTGAGAACATCTCGTGTCATCATTAAAAGTTCATAGTATTTTTTACTATCCTTTCAATACTTCATAACATCCATTTCCTTAAAAGTCTCACAATCAAGCTTTTGCTCCTCAAAATAAAGGTCCAGTTTTGACTTTCCAGTAATGCAGACAGATGTCCCTCAAACATTTTAAATTCCTATTATAATTTGAAAGAGAAAATATGACAACAGTAAACAGAGAGAAAACCTAAATACTTCGAGATAAAACTAGTAGAGTCTGTAGCGAAAACAAACTTAAACACTCAAGTAAAACATTAGCGTTTGTAGAAAAAAGAAAGTAATCACTTAGAAAAAAAATTAAATACTTACCGCAAATAAAGTGGACTTCTTTTGCTTAGATTGACTTCCTTCTTCATTTGGTTTGTATTGAATGGTAGAAGTAATTGTTTCAATCTGATTATTTGCATATTGTTCAAAGAGCTTGTATAGATTTGACTTTAAGTTGCAACATTCACTTGTGCCGAAGAAGCATCCAACTTTGAGAAACAATATTACTAAAGTTGAATCTTGAAGCGAGGATCCAGAACTGCTTCAAATCATACCATCAGTATTTCTGAAACTTATTGAACATTCGTCCAACCATTACCTTAATAACATCTTCTAAATTACTTGAGTTCTCCTTAAGCAAGCATTCAATCTTCCAAACTTGCATGAAGTACAAGTTGGAAATTGGATAACTTGAACCAGAAATCAAGTTCATTATTTCATAAAAAGGTTCGAAGAATTCAAATAGTTTTTCTGCCCTTCTCCAATGATCAAATGTAGGACAATTAGAGTAGTTTCTATCAATTAACTGTAAACTAGAAAAATCTTTCTCATATTGTAGTGACTCTCAAGCATCAAGTACGTTGAGTTCCATCTAGTTGCCACATCCAAACGTAAACCCAAATTTGTAGTAATCCCCAGTTGCTTAACACATTGCTCAAATTTTCTCATTCTGTCATCAACTCCTTTAGCATACTTCATACTTTTTCTAATTCTACACAAGGCATCATTATCCGCTTTTAAACCTTCTTGGACAATCAAATTAAGAATATGAGCAGAAAAATAATGAAAAACCTCACCATCAAATAACAAACTCTTTTACAAACTAAGATGCCCTTTTAGAATAGTTTGCATGCTGTCATTATTTGTGGCATTATCTAAAGTAATAGAGAACTCCTTTCTATCAATTCTCCACTCTTTCGAACAATCATATATAGTTATAGCCTATTCAACTCCAGTATGAGGAGGAATCATATGACAAAAATTTAAAAGTTTACTATCTTTCAGTTATCATCAATATATTGAGCGGTTAAACAAAGATAGCCCTCATACGTGCTTATTGTCCAGCAATCAGATGTTACTTGTTTAATAAGTATCCATGCATGCAGACTTGATTTGGAATCTTAGGCAAAACTTGTTTTAAAATTTCTTTTTCTTTGAAATGCACTTTCTAAACACCTACAACAGAAGTGTTTCTTAATGGCGTTACCACTTCTAGATTTACATATTCTGCCCAAGCTATAATCTTTTTATATTCAACAAAAGAATAAGGCAAATCACGCTCAATAATAGTCTCATCAAGCTTTTCATGAGAAATCAATTGATCTATTTTTCTTGATTGTATGTTACCTTGTTGATCCATATACATCTAACCTAAATCATAGAACTTAACCTTTTTTTATTTAATTAAATGTCATTTCAAATGTGATGTTACATAGTTCTTATCATTAGGTCTTGGAGTAGAACCAACTCTATATGAAGTCGTACAACTTACATATTGCAACTCCTACTCCTTCTTTATATCTATCATTCTTCTTGAAATATCTCCAAACAAATGATTTTAACGCCCTCATTTTCTTCTATGCAGGTTCTTTAGGTTCATCATTCACTTCAATACTTATTTCATGTGCACTATATTCATCATCATTCTTCGTTGATTTTCTTGTAACAAGATAAATCAAGAACATAATTAAGAGAGAAGAGTCACAGACTTAAAATTTGGGACCTAATTCTCTGTACTATTTTTTATTGAACGTAATAATTTGAGATTTTTTTGAGAAGCTTATCTTGATTATTGGTAAAAGAATTAGTGAAAAATTTTCAGATTCTTGGATATAGTAATATGATTCTTGATTAAAAAAATTTCAGATTCTTGGTAATTTTTTCTTTTAGATTTTTGAAAAAAAATTTCCAGATTCTTGAACAGTAATCTGATTCTTGATAAAAAATTCAGATTCTTGGTAATTTTTTTCTTCAAATTCTTGAACATATATCAAATATGAGATTTAGTGGAAAAATATTTTTCATATCACTCAAAGGGTTTAAAACCACAAAGCCTCAAGCATTCTTAAAGCACTCAAAGGAATAACAAAAAAATGAACTCTTAAAAGTTCATGACAAAGTTCCAATCATTTTTTAAGAAGAAACAAATTGAAAAATGAAAAATCCTTACCTGTAGTTATATGAAGAGTCAAGACAAATCTAAAAATCAAACTTGAAAGGTTGAAGTCTTGGAGAAATTTGATTAACAAAAAATCCTTATGCAGAATGCCTAAAGTATGAGAAGCTGCACCTAAGCCCTGATGGAAGTAGAAAACTAAAGAGTAAAAATATAAAATGTAAATAGTGAAAACCTAATGGAAATGTGGAATAAATCGTGCATTAGTGCTGTAGCCTGTAATGCCTTGGGCTAAATGTTGATGGACTTGTATAGAAATCTAATGGACAAAATCCAATGGGCTAATAAAATGTAAAATTTGTACATAATTTTAATAAATAAAATACTATTTAAAAAATAATTAAATAAATAATAAATGTTTTTAAAATTTACATGCCACATATTGACTTTTAAGGCTCACGAGTTAAGCCTATGAGGGCGATGGGCCATTCTAGGACGGGCTAAAAAGTTTTATTCATAAATGGGCTAAAAATATTTAGCCCAACCCCATTTAATTGAAGGATTGGGTTGGGACAGGCTCACGGGCCAAGCCCTTTTTGATAGCTCTACTGGTACATGGTTGCCTTTGGCGGTAACCTTGTAGCAGCTGATTTGCGATATGATTTTGGGTAGGAGGCATCCTTATGATTGTCTAATCTATTGGGCCTTAGCTTATGTTATACCGAGGCTGCCTTATGAGTTGCTTTACACAGAAAAAGGGCCTGGTAAGAGCTGAATATGAGCTAGTGCCTAGAATAGGCATGCATGCTGACTCACCTTATACATATATGAGTTTGTATAGCCGTTGCTATAGAGATGCTCACCAAGAGAGTATGTATTGATTATATGTCGTGCTGGGGCCTGATTCTGGTATATATATAACTTTGCGGGGTTTGGTCATCTTGGATACTTATGATGTACCGTGATTGTCCATGGTTTCTCAAGGCACTGGGGACTGGTGAGGTTTTGGTATACTTGCCCTTTGTTTGGCATTATTCTATGATGATTTATGATATGTATATACATATAACCTGATGTAAAACTAATAGTTATTGTGCACTAGTTCTCTCTCTCTGATGTCTGGGTATTTATTGTACTTGAGAGAGGTAGTAGTTACTATTATGTGGGTTGGATTGAGATTGTGGGATACTTGTGTTGTAAGGTCATCACCTACGTTCACTCTGCGTAGATATGCTTGCCGTCTCCTACTTTCACTCTGGGCACAACATGACTTTGGAGTTCCAGATTTGGATATACTAGTTGAGTGAGTAACTGTTTGATATCTCATCCTAGATTACGCTCCTTGTCGTCATTGAGCGTTGTGGTCATGTCTAAGAGTTTAGGTCCTGGGTGATGCTCCCCGCGGCCCAAGTCCTGGTGGCTGTGACTGAGATGCCAGGCGATGATGCAGATTCTAAGGACCGAGCGCTAGTTGAGATTTGGTTGAGGACTTGATTGATGTATGGTACTTTGGGTCGAGCATCCCGCTGAGTTCATTTTAAGGGCGAGGCCTTACTATTGACATTCTGAGATGAGATATACTTGTTATATGAGGTGGAAACTTTCTTCTGCGGGGGGTATATCCCACCATTATACATGTGTGATTAGATTAGGTGACATATATTGGCATAGGGTCGAGGTCCCATTTGACTTATGATTGTTGGGGCGAGGCCCGTGATTGATTACCCGTGGATCCACATATCTATTCACACCCTGATTGTGCGTGGTTGTACCACTTGGGCTTATAAGGGCTTATGGGGTGTTCAGGCTTAGACATTAGGGTTGTTCACCCATGTACAATTGACCTGTGATTACGTGATATTGAGAGTTGAGTTCTATTGTGATGCGGTTGATCAATATTGTTGGCGGGTATACCTTCTAGACATATAGGGGTCCAATTGGCACACAAGTATAAATACTAGGTCCTTGCACATTCATACAACACTATTCCTCAGTTTGGAGATATTGTGGTATTAGCCTACGCAGTCTTCGTCAGTCGGTATCGATGTTCAATACTTTGTAGTTCTCTATATATTTGGGCTTTATTTATGTTCACTATATCACTCGGTCGTCCGGTGATGCCTATTGGGTGCCTTTCTGGTACCTACCCCTACTTCTGCATCTTCCCATAGTGCAGGTCCATGTACGGGCCATGATAGCTGAGTTGGGGAACTTCGAGACCGCCTTAGGAGAATTTTGGTGAGCACCAGCAACTTTGGCCTCTTTGTAGTCTTCTTTTTGTTGATGGCCGTCTTTTGTATCTAGACATTGGCTTTGTACAGTAGTGTTAAATATTTTTGAGGCACTCTGATTTTGAGTATTATTATGGTTATTAATATATGTATATAATATGCCGTTGCATCTACTGTAGCCTGTAGAGTTGGCTTCCAAGTTCTGGGTAGATTTCGATTATTCATATTATCATATTGGTTATAATCGTGACTAAAGAGCTAGGACAAGTACCCTGTGGGTTGGGTAATTGGCTTTCCTATAGGTGGAATCTAACAGGAGCCATCATGATTGGGACTGGTTCATGAAAAGGTGGTATTAGAGCTTAAGGTTCACTAGTCTCAGTTGTACAGAGCTACCATCTAGTGGAGTGTTGCAGATGGGTATGGAGATGTTTGTGGCTTATTTCTAGGAGACTGCGGGATGTTTAAGAACTTTACTTTGTTGCTGTGTCTTGCTGTACATCTTGTCAATGGTCCTTCATTTTCTCAGAATTTAGCTTTGTTTATTCCTTCACGTGAATACCGCATAGAGGTCAGACTCTGGGAAGGGGAAGTGCTGCTTCGTCAGTCCTAGATAGGAAATAGTGCCAAAGCCCATTAAAAAGGGGTGGGATGCCCTTGAGTTTTGACAACTGATATGGAGCCTACAAGCAGTGAGATTATGGGAGCCACAAAGATAGGCTTTGTGATCCATTACTTTGTTGATGGTGGCTAATGTATCATACTATAGGAGATGTTTTTGGGGTTGGAACTTTGTGATACGTGTATCTGTAAGTCAATTGTTAGTTAAGTGTTATGTGGGTTGTGAACACTTTTGTTAGAGATTATAAAGGTAAGATAAGTTGTGTCTTAGGTAATAATAAGCATTGGTGCTTTCTGTATATGTGTATTCGATTATTTTACTACTGGCTTAGCCATTTAGGTTCCTATTGTTGAGGCATATGTTATACCTAGTGGGATGATGAGTAATTGACACCTATGTTATGATTATACCTTGTTGGAGGCTAAATGCAAGCCAAAACCCTGTTATTTATACATATGATCATTTCGATACCTGACTATTAGAGTGGGCAGTCCGATACTAGCGTTATATAGTATTTGAGAGGTCGGGTGTAAGTTATTCCCTTAGCTACACCTTGTGCCTCTATGGCCACTACTTTGCTGTGGTGATTTTGTTAATATACGATTCTTCTAATTTTGTGTTGACTGGATTGTAAGGTGGATGCTATGCCTGTGGCTTAGTTGGGTTGTTTATTGTTAGATGGGATCCTGTTATGTATCAGCTAAGTGGCAGGCCACTCTTCCCTAGGGACTCGTATGGTTGTTAGCCGGCTGGGATGATGTTGTGGGGACCCCTGTCTATGCTTGCCGTTGGGAGTGTTGGTCATTTTACCAGGTTGCATGGTATTTGGGTCATGGTTTTACAGTATTAGATATTTCGCATAGCCCCTCATTTACTTGAGTATGGGTTTTGAGTTTCTTTTATCTTGGGTCAGGTATTGAGGTAGTAGAAGGTCCTTTTTATTAGTGGGTGACTTAATATGGTGATCTTTCAAGATTTTGATACATGGGTGGAGCGATATGGTAGATTGCCGTGATTTTGATATTTCCCTAGGGGTGGATTGATCTGTTTCTATTATTTGGTTATTGGTGTCGTATTCCAGTTAGCTGGTTTGAGCCTGCAAAGCAAGGACCGTATAGTGTAATCTTATTACAGGATGCCTTAGCCAGGGTCTGAGGTATTCACGATTGACCGAGGATAGCTCCGAGTCAGCACTTGGGGTCAGCCTGACCATGAACACAACTCTATACAACTTGAGATCGGAAATAGAATGGTTCTAAGGCAGGTTGGGCAGGTTGCATCTGAGTTAGCCCTACCTCTAGCTTGTTCTGCTATACATCCTGCTTTCTGCATGTCGATGTTGTGCCGATGTATTCCAGATGAGTTGCACGTACTCTAACATGATTTCGTGGGGTTAAATTATTGTATGACATTTTAAAAGGAAGTTATGGTGGTGGAAAATTCTGAAGGTTGTACCGAAATCTTTTGTGGCCATTCTGAGTGGTTGATTGTGTCCGTTAGGCTGACTACTTAATGTATAGCAGGAATTGGGTGACTTATAAGCATCGGTGGCTGTTTTTGCAGTTTCTGCTAAGGATTTATTGTTAAATGCTATAAAATGGGGGCTGAATGGTAATAACTACCAAGGATCATGTTTGAGAAGTGATATACGGATGTGTGGGTATGAAAGGTGGGTGAACTGCAGGGTATTTGATGCATTGGTGAATGTTTGGTGGCGATGCCGGGTGGATTTGACAACAAGGAAATGGGTTATGGCCCTGTGTGCAAATGTGAGCATGTTAGCCATATTTCGCCTTTTATTTGGTTAGCCTGTGGGCCATCTCTGGTTAATTGTGGGATACAGAATGTGTTTACGACCAATATACTCATGGTGTGGGCTAGAGCCTGCAGGTACACCTGTATTCTTACTTTCACGAATGAAAGTCTTATTAGTGGGGAATGTTGTAATGACCCTCCCAACCAATTCTACAGTTTTGCAGGCATTTTGTGGATTTGAGAAAGCGTATAGTGACCTCAGGCTATTGGTGATTTGTTTGGACTGTTGGGATGGCTATTGTTAGGTTATTTGGGAGTTAGGTGGATTTTGACTTAATTGGGATGTTATACCTATAAAATGAAGTTTCAGAATAAAGTCCAAGTAAATAGCCTTGGAATGGAATTCTGATGATTCCATTAGCTCTGCAACGGTCAAATTAGGCTAGGGGCATGTCCGGTACAATGTTATCACAGATTGTAAATTTGGTTGTCGGAACTGGTTAATAGTTAACCCTGTCAACACCCTCAGGAATAGTGCCTTGAATGAGAATTTTCCAAAATGTTGATTTCAGTCTAGAACAACCCCATTTTTGATACTAGCGACATCTGATGCAATTTGAGCCCCCGGGGCTTTCCATTAAATTCTGTGTATAAAGAAGTGGGACCCTTAATTTATCATAGGAAGCTTCATTGGAAATTTCGGCTACACTATTGGATATAGAATGTTGAAATCCATATGATTACATAGTTCGTTCGTGAAAATCAAAGTTCAAATGAGATCAAAATGACAAAAACGAGATAGGATGGTGGCTTAAAAGAGAGGGGTGATGTGGCACTCAAAGGTACTGCCATATGGAAGCATCGTGCTGTACCATATGGTGTTGACAGGGCATATCAGCAACTATAGATATGTGTCTTTCTTTCAAGTAAGTCATACACATTTATATACTAACTTTACACGTCATTTCCGAGCTCATTTTTCATTCGATTGGAGTGATTCAAAAGCCTACTGATTTAGCTGATTACTTTCTCGAAATAGGTAAGAATTTTACATGTTGATTTCGTAACTGATTCTTGATGGAATTACGTGAAATTTAAGCCTAAATTATGCTACATTTTGAGAGGAATGCTGTGGTATGCTGTGCGTTCGCTGGTTTATTCTGTTTTTAAGAATTTTGACCAAGAAAGTTTTAAAAAGAATATTTTTTCAATAAAGTTTGTAACTTCATTTCTGGGCCTTTTCTCGGTCTTTTGGGGTCCTTTTGGGGCCAAATTTTTTAATATAGACTTAGGGTGATGTGGGGACCTTTTTCAGGAATTTGTTTGGAATTTTGTGCGTGGGCTTTATTTTCCATGTTTTAGGCCCGATTGACGTATGTTCATCTATTCTTCATGTTTTTACTACCAAATAGACTGTATTGACCTTGTAGATTTCATTTTAATAGTTGAGCAGCATTGGGAAACAATTCAGAAGGGAAAAGCTTGGATGGATTGACTTAGAGCAAGAGACATCAGATGACAAATAGGCTAGGCTTTCTCTAAACCATAGACAGAGTTGAAACACTTGCATATTTGAGTTGGAATGTGTAGAAACGTACTGTGAATAGGTTGAGTTGTGGTATTTATGTTATATATTGCTGGTTGTGAATCCGCATGTATTATGTATGATGATATGGGACTGCAATCATTGTATTGAGGATTGTGTTAGTTGTAGCTGCTATACAAGATGAATTCTTATATTGTGTGGCTACGAGAAGGACCTGAAAGGGGATGGATGGGCTGTGAACATGTGATAGCTATGTACACTAAGCTTGACTATTGCTTCTATGTGTGTATGGTCTGAGGCTACCGAAATATTGAGGCTGACCTGTGATTACATGCTACCCTGTGCGCTAAATCTAGTATCTGTATCTGGTTGATATATATATGCATGATGTAGCTGCGGTTATCTATATCTTTTCTAAGTACTTGTGGTAGAATTTCCTGATTAAACATGATTCTGTGTTGCCTTGTGGTTTATATAATCCTATATACTGCTGTTATATATTATGTATTTGTGCCACTGTTTAGTGATTAGAAAGATACACCATGTTTGGGGGATGATTATATTTATACCCCTAACGGAGCCTTATGACCTGTAATACGAGATGCATTCACATTGAGCCACTGGTGGGTTAGAGATGGGAGTGTGACCCTATTAGCAAGGTGTAGGTTATATCATACGATCTTTATAGGCTATATGCGATGAGACACTAGTTGCATGGGTTAGTCTTGGGGATTGGCATCGTGTTTAAGAGGGACATATTGGGCCGGCACATGGTTGGCGTTTGATGGTATCCTTGTAGCAGCTGGGCTGCGATATGATTTGGGGTATGTGGCATCCTTTTTATTGTCTAAACTCTTGGGCCTTAGCTTAGGTTATACTGATGCCGTGTTATGAGTTGCTTTACACTGACAAAGGGACTGGTAAGGGTTGACTATGAGCTAGTTCCTGGACGACCATGTGTGCTGACTCAACTTGTACCTGTATGAATGTGTATAGCCGTTGCTATACATATGCTGACTAAGAGACTGTGCATTGATTATATACCATACTGTGGCCTGATTTAAGTGTATTTATGACTCTGCGTGAAAAGACCCCCAAAAGTACCCAAAAATGTGCCTCGAAAGTGCCCCAAATCATAATTTTCATATATCTAAAAATTCATGCGTGATATCGAAAATCCGACTTCATATTCTTGATCAAGGGGAAAAATTGAGTGGGAAATGGGTCTAATCCCAATTTTAGAGCAAACAAATCGCAATTTCAATTTCTCAAAATTGAATTCCAGTGAGGTTTCCGCGCCCCTGGCGCGACGCACCAAGGGCACGCCTCAATACATTTCTTTTTGTGCAGTTTTCTTGTTTGGTCAAAGACTTTTGGTTCTTGGGCCTAAGCCTTCCCATGCATGAAAATACCTATACTTAGCCATATTTCACCTTCATATCATCTAAGACATTTCCAAATATTCTCTCAAACCCTTGGACTAATATTTCTCTCAAAATTCAAGTGTCCAAATCTCTTTCAGATCTTAAGGGATTCATCCAAGCTTCAAGTCTCCATTCAAACTTTTTTCAAGGAATTCTCCAAATTCAAAGTATGTAGGCTTCATTCATGGGTTCCTTTCAGCCATGAAGTCCAAGCTTCCTTTTTACCTAAATTGCATGATTTCAAGTTGATTTACTTATGGGTCTTACTTATTATGAATTAGTCTATAAACTATGTTGGGGTTTCTTGAAATTGTGACTATTTTAGCATGTTTTAAGCTACGAATCTAAGATCCATTATAGGGTTTGATGAAGGGTTTTGATGTATATTGCTTGCGGGTATTACCAAGTATTGATGGCTGATTTTATATTGAATTTTCTTGCATGATTTCATCCTTAAATTGCATAGTTGTACACTAGCACTACACACTCGCCAAGTATTTGATAAAATGTCCGGTTATAACTTCTTTAGAAATTGAAGGTCCAATGCATGTCTTATAGTTTGAATGACTTTATGATGATGAAAGAAATGTATGCATATGATATTCTCCTATATCATGTTGGGAATTGACCATGCCCTACTCGGGGGGTTGCAAGCCCGGGTAACCATGTCGAGGGGTTTGTACCTTGATAACCAATTGAGGTGGTTTTACCTTGATAACTGGGTTAAGGGGTAGGTATCCTAATCACCATGGGTGGTAGGGTGAGACGATCCACCAACCAATTGAGAGGTTTGTACCTTGATAACCAAGTTGAGGGGTTGGTACCCCAATCACCATAGGTTGTAGGGTTAGACGCTCAAACAACCAATTGAGGGGTTGGTACCTCATTAGACTATGAATTCTATAATGATGGTCTCTTCTTGCACATGTATTATGTTCTATGTAAGCATGACTTACTTCAAGCATCTTCCATGCATGCCATATTGTTATATACTACTCATTGCCTATGCTTATGCATTTCGATTATGTTGTTCCTACTTACTTAGTACGTTCAAACATACTAACACATACTCTATGTCTAATGATGTCACCATGTAGGAACTGGAGCCTCATTTGAGCATCTTCCTCCATGTGGCTAGTATGATTTCTCTCAAACCAGTTGGTGAGTCCTCCATTCCAGGGAAAATGTTTATGATCTCATTCTATGTACTAAGACTATCTTTCTTTTATGTGTGTATTGACTATGATGGTGAGCCCGATTGCTTGTCTTGGCCCTCGCACCTATCTAAGTTTTAGAGGTATTGTTGGACATGTTATTTATTGAGCTTTGACTTTTTTTTTTGATATTTATGTTACAAAAGTTTCCCTTTAACCCCTTTGCCCTTATTTCTAATCTAATTATATTGTTTAATTGATTCTGTGACCAATGATATATAATGATATGTTAAGAGGCTTGTTTGGGGTCCCTTCAGGTTCCCCATTAGCCGTGTCACATCTAGGCCCTAGGCTTGTGTTATGACAAACTTGGTATCAGAGCACTATGTTGTTAATGGTACTCGACATCCAACACATCACATCGATTAGAGTCCTATTTATAGTCGTATTGTGCACCACAATTATAAGTAGTAGGCTATGAGACGTTTTAGAAAATGTTTCCCTTCTTATTGATCTATGTCGTGCTATAGTAGTTAGGTGAGATTTTCCTAACGAATTTTCATTTTCTTATTTAGAACATGCCTAACACAAGAGAAAACAGAGCCCACACTCCCGAGGAACAACCAGCTCATGGTAAGCTCTAGAATGCTCTCACTTTGCGAGCTCAAGCAAGTCAATCAAGGGGCCCAAGCCCCTCATTCTCCTATCCCGGTATCTAGGGTGAGAGACTTCATGTGGATAAACCCACCAGAATTCTATGGGTCTAAGGTAGATGAGGACCATCAAGAGTTCCTTGATGAGGTCTACAAGGTGCTGGCTATCATGGATGTTAGATAGAAAGAGAAAACGGAGTTGGCGGCCTACCAACTCAAAAGGGTAGCACAAATATGCTTTAATCATTGGAAGGAAGAAAAGGGAAGCAATAATGTGGTACTTTGGGAGGAGTTCAAGGCGGCTTTTCTTAATTGGTTCTTCCCTCTTAATCTTCGGGTGGCCAAGATGATGGAGTTTATGAATTTGAAAAAGGGGTCTATGAGTGTGAGAGAGTATGTCCTCAAGTTCAATCAACTCTCTAAATATGCTCCCCACTTGGTTGCCGTCCCAAGGTCTAGAATGAACAAGTTCGTGATAGTGTATCTGATTTGGTAAGTAAGGAATACTAGTCTACTATGTTGATTAGTGACATGGATTTGTCCCATTTGTTGACCCATACCGAATAAATGGAGGAGGAAACGTTAAGGAAGAAGAGGAGTAATGAGGCCAAAAGGGGCCATTTTGAGGAAAAGTTCCAAGGTCGAAAGGGTGGCCGGTTCCATCAAGGCCAAAGGTGTTCTCATGCTTCTAATAGGGGGTTTGCCAATGACTTCCCAAGGGCCCAAGGTGTTGGTGGTGTGGTTCCTAATAATTTGTGTTCAAAATGTGGTATTTGAAAGACACTAATGCATGTTATGGATGTGGAGAAGTGGGTTACAAAAAGATTGATTATCCTCGTAACCGCAACAAGGGTAAGGAGGTTCATTCACAAGGTCAAATGCGGTTCCTTTGGGGAGAGGTGGTCAACAAGGTGGTTCCCCAAGGCACAATCGGTTTTATGTACTCTAAGAGAGGCAAAGGTTTGAGGCAGTTCCCGATGTCATCTCCGGTATATTAAAAGTCTTTGATTTTGATGTATATACATTGATTGATCCGGGTGACACTCTTTATTTTGTTACCCCTTTTGTTGCCAAAAAGTTCCATGTTGAGCTTGAATTGTTGTGTGAGGCTTATGAGGTGTCTACTCCTATTGGTGCATCTATTGTTGCTAGAAAGGTTTATAAAAATTGTCCCGTTTGCATTTTGCATAAGATATTGCCTTGTGATCTTGTTGAGTTGGAAATGGTGGATTTTGATGTCGTAGTTGGGATGGATTGGTTGCATGCATACTATGACTCTATTGATTATAGAACTCGTAGGGTCAATTTTCAATTCCCAAATGAACTCGTCCTTAAGTGAGAGAGTCATGATGTGGTGGCCAAGGGTACGTTCATCTCTTGCATTAAAGCCCGTAAGTTGATCTCTAAGGGGTGTCTCTATCATCTTGTGAGGGTAAGGGATGTGGAGTCCAATGTCCTTCCTATAAAGTCGGTTCTGGTAAATGAGTTCCTTGATGTATTTCTAAATGACCTTCCCGATGTTCCTCCTGAAAGGGAAATAGATTTTTGTATAGACCTCCTTCTTAATACTCAACCCGTTTCTATTCCCCCTTACTGTATGGCCTCGATGGAGTTAAGGGAGTTGAAGGAGCAATTGAGGGATTTATTGGAGAAGGGTTTCATTAGACACAGCCAGTCACATTGGGGTGCACCAGTGTTGTTTGTAAAGAAGAAGGATGGGTCCCTTAGAATGTGTATAAACTACCGGCAACTCAATAGAGTCACCATAAAGAATAAGTATCGTCTTCTAAGGATTGATGATTTGTTTGTCCAATTGCAAGGGACTGGTTACTTCTCTATGATTGATCTTCAGTCCGGGTACCATCAAGTGAAGGTGAGGGAGTGTGACATTCCCAAGACCACCTTCCAGACTAGGTATGGGCGTTATGAATTTATTGTGATGTCTTTTGGGTTGACTAATGCACCGGCCATTTTCATGGATCTTATGAATAGGGTCTTCAAACCCTAACTTAATTTGTTTGTTGTGGTCTTCATTTATGATATTTTTATCTATTCGCATAGTGAAGAGGATCATAAGGGTCATTTGAGGGTAGTGCTATAAAGATTGGGCGAAGAGAAGTTGTACGCCAAGGATGAAAAATGTGAATTTTTGTTAAAAGAAGTTGCCTTTCTAGGTCATGTGGTGTCGGGGGATGATATTAAGGTGGATCATGAAAAAGATGGATATGATTAGAAATTGGCCCAGACTATTGACCCCATTGGATATTAGGAGCGTCTTGGGCTTAGCGGGTTATTATCGGAGGTTTGTGAATGGATTTTGTTCAATTGCTTCTCTTATGACCAAGTTGACTCAAAAGAAAGCCAAATTTTTGTGGACCGATGAGTGTAAAAAGAGTTTCCAAATAGAAAGATAAGCTTGTGTCCGCTCCTATATTGTTACTATCGGAAGGGCTAGAAGGGTTTGTTGTGTATTGTGATGCTTCAAGGGTTGGTTTGGGTTGTGTGTTGATGAAAAATGGTAAGGTGATAGCCTATGCTTCTACACAACTAAAATTACATGAGAATTATTATCCTACCCATGATCTTGAATGAGCTGCCATGGTCTTTGCTTTGAAAATTTGGCTTCACTATTTGTATGGGGTGCATGTTGATATGTTTACCGATCATAAGAATCTCCAATACGTCTTCACTCAAAAAGATCTCAACTTGAGACAAAGAAGGTTGCTAGAACTTCTTAAGGATTATGATATAAGTGTGCATTATCATATCGGTAAGGCTAATGTGGTGGCTGATTCTTTGAGTAGGGTGTCCATGGTTAGCCTAGAACATGTTAATGATAGTGGCAAAGGGGTGGCTAAGGAGGTCCATCAGTTGGCTAGATTGCAAATTAGGTTGGAAGAGGTTGATAATGGTGGTGTTGTTGTTATTGATGGTTAAAAATCTTCATTAGTTAAGGAGGTGAAAGCTAAGCAAGATCTTGACCCCACTTTGTTAGAATTGAAGGCATTGGTAAAAGGGTAAGGTGGAGGTTTTCTCCCAAATGGGAGATAGTGCTCTTAGTTACCAAGGTAGGTTATGTGTTCCTTGTGTTGATGGCTTGAGAGAAAAGATTCTTCATGAGGCTCATGGTTCTTCCTATTCTATTCACCCCGGTTCTACTAAAATGTATAGAGATTTGAGGGATGTGTTTTGGTGGGGAGATACGAAGAGGGGCATTGCCAAATTTGTTTCTAGTTGTCATAGTTGCCAACAAGTCAGAGCCGAACATCAAAGGTTGGGTGGTTTAACCCAAAACACAGAGATTCATACTTGGAAGTGGGAGGAGGTCAATATGGATTTTGTGGTTGTATTTCCCAAGGCTAGAAATGGTTTTGATTCCATTTGAGTTGTGGTTGATACGATGACAAAATCAGCTCACTTTCTACCGGTTAAGACCATATATGGGGCTGATGATTATGCTAGGTTGTACAATAATTACTTGGTGAGGTTTCATGGGGTTCCTGTGTCCATTATATCGGATCTTGGTGCTCAATTTACTTCATATTTTAGGAGGTCCTTTCAAAGGGGTCTGGGTACAAGAGTTAAACTTAGTATGACCTTTCACCCTCAAATGGATGGTCAAGCCAAAAGAACTATCCAAACATCTGAGGATATGCTTAAGGCTTTTGTATTATAGTTTAAGGTAGTTAGGATGATCATCTTCCATTGATTGAGTTTTCCTACAACAGTAGTTATCATTCTAGCATCAGTGTGGCCCCTTTTGAGGCTCTCTATAGTAGATGTTGTAGATCACTGGTTGGGTGGTTTGAGGTTGGAGAGGTGGCTTAGTTGGGACTAGATCTTGTTATGGAGGCTTTTGAGAAGGTTAGGATGATTAGAGAAAGGTTGAAAAATGCCCAAAGTCGCCAAAAGTTCTATGCCGATGTGAGGAGAAGGGATCTTGAATTCAAAGTTTGTGATTGGGTCTATTTGAAGGTGTCACCCATGAAGGGTGTGGTTCATTTTGGTAAGAAGGTAAAGTTGAGTCCAAGATATGTGGGTCCTTATAGGGTAGTAAGGAGGATTGACAAAGTAGCTTATGAGTTGAAATTGCCTAGTGAGATGGATTTGGTTTATCCGATTTTCATGTATCCATGTTGAGAAAATGTGCGGGAGACCCTAATGCTATTGTGCCTCTTGATTTTATGGGTGTTTTTGAAGACAACTTGACTTATAAAGAGGTCACGGTTCAGATTTTGGATAGACAAGTGAAGAGGTTGAGGAATAAGGATGTGACTTCCGTTAAGGTCGTTTGGAGGAATCAACAAGTTGAAAGTGCTACTTGGGAGGCGAAGCAGGCATGCAAAAATGATATCCTTATCTCTTCCATTCTGCTCAATCCTAAGGTATTAATTTTATGTCCTCTATGTGATCTCAAGTCTTAAGTTCAGCCCTCATGTCATTGCATGCATTCATGTTTAAATTGACAAGTTCATGATGATTTTATATTTATGTTGAGATTTTTGAAATGATGTTTAAATGCATTGTTGCACCCTTATTTGGGCTGAAATTATCATGTTTTCGTCTCTCATATACCTTTCTTTGACATTCAGGGACGAATATTTCCAAGGGGGAGATTTTGGAACGACCCCGAAAAATGCCTGAAAATGTGCCTGGGAAGTGCTCGGAATTATAATTTTATTGTATCTCAAAATTCATGCATGATATAAAACATATGACTTCATATTCTTGATCAGGAGGCAAAATTGTTTGAGAGATAGGTCTAACCCTTATTTTAGAGAAAACGAATTACAATTTCAATTTCCCCAAAATCGAATTCCGATGAGGTTTTCGTGTCCTTGGCTTCCCCAAGGGCGCGCCTCAGTACATTATTTTGTGCAGTTTTATTGTTCGGTCCAAGACTTTTGGATCTTGGGCCTAAGCCTTCCCATGCGTGAAAATACCTATACTTAGCCATATTTCATCTTCATATCCTTGATCAAGAGACAAAATTGGGTGAGAGATGGGTCTAATCCTGATTTTAGAGAAAACGAATCACAATTTTAATTTCCCCAAAATTGAATTCCGGTGAGGTTTTTGTGTCCCTAGCGCGATGTTCTAAGGGCATGCCTTTGTACATTTTTTTGAGAAGTTTTCTTGTTTGGTCCAAGACTTTTGGGTCTTGGGACTAAGCCTTCCTATGCATGAAAATACTTATACTTAGCCATATTTTACCTTCATATCATCCAAGACATTCCCCAATATTCTCTCAAACCCTTAGACTAATATTTCTCTCAAAATTGAAGTGTCCAAATCTCTTTCAGATCTAAAGAAATTCATCCAAATTTTAAGCCTCCATTCAAATCTTCTTCAAGGAATTCTCCAAAGTCAAGGTATGTGGGTTTCATTCATGGGTTCCTTTCTCCCATGAAGCCCAAGCTTCCTTTTTATATAAATTGCATGATTTCAAGTTGATTTACTTAAAGGTATTATTTATTATGAATTAGACTATGAACTACGTTGGGGTTCCATGAAATTGTAACTATTTTAGACTGTTTTGAGCTACAAATCTAAGATCTATTGTGGGGTTTGATGAGGGTTTTGATGTATATTGCTTGAGGGTGTTACCATATATTACTAGGTGGTTTTACACTGAATTTTCTTGCATGATTTCATCCCTAAATTACGTGGTTTTACACTGGCACTACACTCCCGCCAAGTGTTTGATAAAATGTTCGGTTATAACTTCTTGAAGAATTGAAGGTCCAATGCATGTCTTATGGATTGAATGACTTTATGATGATGAAAAGGATTTATGTATATGATATTCTCCTATATCATGTTTGGAATTGACCATGCCCCACTCAGGGGGTTGTAAACCCAGGTAACCATGTCGAGGGGTTTATACCTTGATAACCAATTGAGGGATTTGTACCTTGATAACCGGGTTGAGGGGTTGGTACCTCAATCACCATGGGTGGTAGGATGAGATATTCCACCAACCAATTGAGGGGTTTGTACCTTTATAACTGGGATGAGGGGTTGGTACCACAATCACCATGGGTGGTAGGGTGAGACGATCCACCAACTAATTGAGGGGTTGATACCTCAATAAACCATGAATTCTATAATGAATCTCTCTTCTTGCACATGTATTATGTTCTATTTAAGCATGATTTACTTCAACCATCTTCCATGCATGCCATATTATTATATGCTACTCATTACCTACGCTTATGCATTTCGATTGTGTTGCTTATCTCTTCTTGCATTTCATCCTACATAGTTAGTACATTCAAACGTACTAATGCATATACTATGCCTACATGATATAACCAAGTAGGAATCAGAACCCCACTTGAGCATCTTTCTCCATGTGGCTAGTACTATTTCTCTCAAACTAGTTGGTAAGTCTTCCATTCCAGGGATAATGTTTTTGCAACGACCCCAAAAAGTGCCCGAAAATATGCCTTGAAAGTGGCCAAATTGTAATTTTCATATATCTGAAAATTCATGTGTGATATCAAAAATTCAATTTCATATTCTTGTTCAGGGGGTCATTTTGAGTGGAAGATGGGTCTAACCCCGACTTAAGAGAAAAATGATTAGCAATTTCTATTTTCAAAAAATGCAATTTCTAGTGAGGTTTACGCATCCCTTCTGCGACGTGCACCAACATTAAAACAGGTGCAGATTTTTGACTTCGGTCTAAGACTTTTAATTCTTGGGACTAAGTATTCCCAAACATGAAAATACCTATACTTAGTTATTTTCACCCTAATATCTTTCTAAACATTCCGCAATACTCATTCAAACACTTAGCCAAATATTTTACTCCTAAACTCAAGTCTCAAAACCCTTTCCGGATCTTAAGGATTGCACTCAAGCTTCAAGTCTCCATCTCCAATTTTCATCAACTTCATCTCCAAAGCCAAGGTATGTGAGTTTCTTTCATGGGTTCCTTTCACCAATAATACCCAAGCTTCCTTTAACTTAAATTTGCATGATTTATAGATGATTTACTCATGAGTCTTATTTATTATGAAAATCTCTGCAAACTATGCTGGGGCTTATGAATTTTTGACAGTTTTGCTATGTTTTGAGCTATGAAACCAAGATCTATTGTAAGATTTGATGAAAGATTTTTATGTATATTACTTGAGGGTTTTACCAAGTTTCTATTGAAGGTTTTACATCGAACTTTCTAGTATGATTTCACTCTTGAATTGCATGATTTTACACTAGCACTACACACCCTCTAAGTGTTTGATAAAATGTCCGGTTATGGTTTCTTGAGGAACTGAAGGTCCAATGCATGTCTTATGAGTTGAATGCCTATGTGATGATGATAAAATAATGATGAAATGACTTTATGTATATGGTGTTCTCTATATAGTGTTGGAATGTGACCATGCCCTACTCGGGGGTTGCATGCTGGGTAACCTTGTCAAGAGGTTCGTACCTTGATAACCTATCGGGGGGTTCATACTCTGGCACCACGGGTGGTAGGGTGCGACTATCTATCAACTTTGTTGGGGGTTTGTACCCATCAACCTATTGGGGGGTTTGTACTTCGATACCACAGGTGGTGGGGTGCGACGATCCACCAACCTATTGGGGGGTTTGTATTCCGACACCAGGGGTGGTATGGTGCGACGATCCACCAACTTATTGACGAGGTTTGTACCTAAATCACCAAGGGTGATAAGGTATGACGATCCACCAATAGTTTAATGGTCTTTTCTTACACATATGTTATGTCCTATGTAAGCATGTTTTACTTAAGCATTAATCATATATGCCATATTATTACTATGCTAGCTATTGTTTATCTTTATGCATTTTGACTATGATGCCTATCTCTTGTTGCATTGCATCCTACATATTTAGTATATTCAAATGTACTATTGCATACTCTATGCCTATATGATGTCACAATGCAGGAACCAGAGCACCGCTTGATCATCCTCCTCTTCCACGTGGCTAGTTTGATTGTCCTAAAATCTTGTTGGTAAGTCCTTTATTTTGGGGACGTTGCTTATGATCTCTTGCTATGTATTAAGACTATCTTTCGTTTGGTTATGTATTGACAATGAGGGTGAGCCCAGTTGCTTGTTTTGGTCCCCACTCTTATATATGTAGTAGAGGTGTTGTTGGACATGTTACATATCTATGCTTGAGCCTCGACTCTCTTATTTTCTTGATGTTACGATATGGAAGTTTACCCTGTGTCCAATTTCTCCTATTTATGCTTTCCTATTATTGTCATTTTAATTGCTTCCATGACCAAGGATGTGTAGTAATATGCTATGAGGCTTATTTGTGATCCCTTTGGGTTCCCCATAAGCCGGTCACACCTAGGCCATAGGCTTGGGTCTTGACAAAGATGGTATCACATCACTAGGTTGTTAGATCCTCGAAGTCCAACACACCACATTGATTGGAGTCCTATTCAGGGTTGTGTTATGTACCACAACTATAAGTAAGAGGCTATGAGGCATTTTAGGAAATGTTTCCCTTCTTCATGTTCTAAGTCATGCTACAGAGTTGAAGTAAGCTTTCCTCTCTTAATGGTTGTTCTTTTCTATGCTAGATCATGCCTAAAACGAGAGGAAGATGAGCCCGCATGCCCGAGGAACAATGGAGAGATTAGGGATGCTCTCATCTTGCTTGCACAAATGGTGGCTATCAAGCCAATCAAGGGGCCTAATCCCCTTATGCTCCTACATCGGCCTTTCGGGTGAGAGACTTTATGAGAATAAATCCCTAGAATTCCATGGGTCAAATGTGAGTGAGGACCCTCAAGAATTCATTGATGAGGTTTACAAGATTTTATCTATCATGGGTGTGAGATCGGAGGATAATGCAGAGTTGGCGACCTACCAACTCAAAGGGGTAGCTCAAATACGGTAGAACAATGGAAGAAAGAGAAGGGAGTCAACTTTATGGTGCTTTGGGAGGAGTTCAAGTTGGACTTCCTTAATCGGTTCTTCCCTCTTGAACTTAGGGAAGCTAAGTTGGTGGAATTTATGAATTTTAGACAAGGGTCCATAAGTGTGAGGGAGTATACCCTCAAGTTCAACCAACTTTCGAAATATGCTCCACATTTGGTAGCCGACTCAAAATCTAGGATTAACAAATTTGTGATGGATGTGTCCAACTTGGTTAGTGAGGAGTGCCAGTCCATCATGTTGATTAGTGACATGGACTTGGGACTCACAAGCTTCTTCAAGAGATAGTACTAGCCATACGGAGGAGGAGGATGATCAAGTGGAGCTCCAGTTGCTACATGGTACATAGCATATGAGTTAGTATGTTTGAATGTACTATGTATGTAGGATGCAATGCAAAAAGTTATAAGCAACATAGTCAAAATGCATATACATAGGCAATGGGAGGCACTATAACAATATGACATGCATGATCAAGCTCATAGTAAATCATGCTGATATAGAACATATTACATGTGTAGTAAGAGTCCATCATTATGGAATCCAAGGCTTACCACCCCTTGGAGAGGCAATTGAGGTATCAACACCTCAATTTGTTGATGGTTGGCGCACACTACCATCCATGGCAATTAAGGTATCAACCCCTTAATTGGTCGATGGTAGTTACACCCTGCCATCCATGGTGATTGAGGTATCAACCCCTGAATTGGTTGATGGTAGTCACACCCTCCCATCCATGGTGATTGAGGCATAGCACCACCTGAACAAGGTGTGATAAACTTGCAACACTATAGATACTTTTCATCAAATCAACATATATATACCTTCCATTCATAATCATAAAGTCATTTGAATCATAGGCCATGCAATAGACCATCAATAACTCAAGAACCCTAAATCAGACATTTTGTCAAACACTTGGCGAGTGTATAATGCTAGTTCAAAATTATACAATTCAAGAGTAAAATCATGTGAGAAAACTTAATGTAACTCAATCCACCAACACTTGGTAAAACCCTCATGCAAGATACATTAAAACCCTTCATCAATTTTTTCATCATAAAACATAGATTCATAGCTCAAAACATACTTAAACGGTCCACATTTCATGAGAACCCCAACATAGTTTATAATCAAATTCATAGTAAGAATACCCATAAGTAAATCAACTTGAAAATATGTTATTTGCATAAAGAGGAAGGTTGGGTACTATGGGTGAAAGGATCCAACGGTTGAAACCCACATACCTCAACTTTGGAGATTCCCTTGATGAAGATTGGAATGAGAACTTGATGCTTCAGTGAATTCCTTAAGATCTAGAATGAGTTTAGGACACTTGAATTTAGGTGAAATATTTGGCTAAGTGTTAGAGAGAGTTCTGGGGAATGTCTTGAATGGTGTGGGGTTTAAAAATGACTAAATATAGGTGTTTTTATGCATGGGAAGGCTTCGGCCCAAGACCCAAAGGCCTTGGACCAAAACAGTGAACTGGCAACAAAATACACGTCTCCACGCCTTGGCCGCGCTGCGCCAGGGGCGCAGATTGACACTGGATAAGGAATTTTTTGGGAAAATAAAATTTTGATACGGTTGCTCTAAACTCGGGATTAGAACTATTCCCCACTTAATTTTACCCCCTTATCACGAATATGAAGTCGGATATTCGATATCACCCACAGATTTTGAGATATTTGGGAATTACAAATATGGGCATTAACGAGGCACATTTTTGGGTACTTTTTGGGGTGTTACCACATGATTGTTTAATCTATAATGACTATGCATAGCTAAATCCACAACTACGGTTGTGGGAACCATGAATAACTAACAATGTAAAATTGGATAAGCCATAATTCTAGGAAAGTGTCGACGTGTAAAGTAATTAATTCTCTTCATTATGCGTGCTTTCCAATGGTGGCCAATATTACAACCCCCTTAATTCTTACTGACTGGATACAAATATTAATGAATATGAAAATAGATTAATTAGTAAGATTTAATGTGATCCCTCTCGTCCAATCAACCTAATTGGATCAAGGGGCAGTTGTACTAGAACATAAGTTGAGGTTTAGTAATATCATACTGCGGGGATGGATCAAATCACATAGTGAAATTTACATCTCGCCTAGATCAAAGGATTTGGTAAACTTAACTTACCAGTTCTGTATGCTACACAGTAGAAAAGATTACGATTATCTGGTGATACTAAGTTAGGAATTCATTGGAAACACAATATTCTAGTTATTTCTCTCATAGATTTCATAGGACAAGATTGTAGGTTTACCTACTGCAATTACACAAATCACCCCCTCGAGAGATAAGTGGGCTAATTCATTTGAATTGCTTGTAATTACTCCAAGTCTAGACTATATTCCCTGTGTGATCGATCCTAACCTCGATTAGATTATATATTTTTACAAAGAATGCTTATACCATAATAAAAGGGGTGTAGTTTGGGCAAAATCAAAATTTTTGTACCTTCGCCGGGGAATATGGCTTTTAGATTGGTTTAATTTGGCTAACTCGTGAATTAATCATTATGTTACTTATTTTACATTTCTTGCTGCTTTTGCTTTGTTTCAGCGTACAGGTGTAGTGTATGCATGACACTCGTAGTTGAGACAATCCCTTGTCTCCTTTTGAACCTGAGATCCAAGAGACACTGAGAAGAATGGCTCAAAAATATGCGAACAACACTACAAAATATGCCATAAATGTAGCACTGGATTGGAATAATAATGACCTACCACCATTTGAGGATGTGAATCTACCACTACAGGATGATCAAGTCGTGGCTAACACATAGAATCAATAAAAGCTTAACACTATGGCGATAGATATCACCTGAGCTATTATGTTACCTTCATTACTGAATGGCACAGAGTCTGTAGTTTTGAGTAGGTTACTTCAAATGCTTCAAAATAGAGGGTTGATCGCGGGTTCACCATCAAAGGATCCGAATAACCATCTACACAACATCATCTTTATCTAGAAGAGTATGATGGAGATTCAGAATCTGTCCATGAAAGCAGTTGCCTGGTGATTCAATCTGCACTATGTGGGAGAGGTTTGCATACTACTTAAGGAGTATCCCTGATCACAAGATCGTTAATGAAGCCTTGGTGGGAATCTTCTATTGAGTCCTAGATGAAAATAGCTAAGCGGTTGATGACACTACCATGGGGGCTCATTCGTAGATTGTCCATTCTCGCTTATAGCTGAATTACTAGACAAGGTGGATAAGACGAACTGTACATTAGGGAGGAGAGATAAGTTGATGACTAAGAGCTCTTGCTCAGTTAGTGCAAATTCTGAGTAGGCAAAGATAAATGAGAAGATCATCCAAGTGCTAGCTTAGATTAGTTCTAATGTGGGGTTGTTGATGAAGCAAAGTCAGGAGCGCGTGAATGCAGTCAATCATTTGCCTCTACAAGCACCCATGTAAAAAAGGAACCTTACTATGAGGAGTACATCTGCTTTGCCACTATTGAGGTGGGGGTTTCCCAACTAATACCTAATGGTCCAAGCAGGACTATTGGCACCAAGGTCAAGGAAATTATGGTCAAAACTTCAATAGAGATGGTGCTTTCAGAGACAACAGTTGAGATGGTTGTTATGAAAGGAACAGGGGTCAATATAGAGATGCTGATTGGGGACAACAGAGATTGTTACAGAAATGGTCCGTATGTACCACTATACAATTGTGACTTTGGGGCTAGTAGTTTAAGAATTGAGAAGATGTTCGACAGACTGTTGATGAAGGATGATGCTCAGGATGAGACCTTAAAGGGGATGAAATCTAATTTCTCCAACATTAATCAGAATATCGTGTCTCATTTTGTTGCTACCAAGCAGCTGGAGCAATAGTTTGGTCAGATGTCGACTCAGTTAAGCCAACATTAGAAAGGTGCACTTCCTAGCAACATAGTGCAGAATCTAAAGAATGACGGGCAGTGTATGGTAGTGACGGCATGTGGCAGCAAGCAGACTACTGACCTACCAATGGTAGTTGATGATGATGAGGTTCGTAGGGAGATGACTGATTACAAGGATGCAGATACCGGAGATGCTAGTGCCAAAGATGCGGTGAGTGATGAGGTAGTGACACAACAGAAGTTGGAACCCATACCTAGATGTCACGACCCGGACCTAGGGCCTAGAGTGACACGACGAATGGGGAACCTAGAGGGTCCTAAACAGGCCTCTTAATGTATCATTACAAATCCTTAGTCGCGGAAGCAATTGTACAATATCAAGAAATAGTAAAAAGGGAAGAAGGGGCTAAGAGACATAGTTGATACCATAGATACATAGAAATTCAAATTATCCCGTTAATACATCATAATGTTCCAACAACACCTCCAATACGTAGATAAGAGCGGGGGCCCAGATAATCTCCAGTATCACCGTCATAGTCATAAGTTCCAACATAATAAGAGTCAATACAGAGCATAACTTCCAAAGAAGCATGTCCTTGAAGTTGACGACTCACCAACTTGCTTTAGGAGAGAGTAGTAGCTTCGTGGAGGAGAAAGATGGTCGAGTGGAGCTCCGGTGCCTACATGGTAACGTTGTGTAGCATAGGTATGCATTAGTACATTTGAATGTACTAAGTATGTAGGATGCAATGCAACATTAGATACGCAACATAGACAAAATGCATAATCATAAGCAATGGATAGCATAATAACAAGAAGACATGTATGAACAATGCTTGAAGTAAAACATGCTTATATAGAACATATTAGATGTGTAGGAAGTGACTATCATCATAGACCAAGGAACTTAGTATATGGAATCCAAGGTGAACCACCCCTTGGAGGTGATTGAGGTATCAACCCCTCAATTTGGTTAATGGGTTTACCACCTCCCATCCAAGGTGATTGAGGTATCAACCCCTCAATTTGATTGATAAGTTTACCACCTCTCATCCAAGGTGATTAAGATATCAACCCCTCAATTTAGTTAATGAGTTTACCACCCCTCATCCAAGGTGATTGAGGTATCAATCCTTCAGTTTGGTTGATGAGTTTTACCACCTCCCATCCTAGGTGATTGAGGTATGAACCCCTTAATTTGGTCACGGTCAACTTGCAACACTACAAATACCATTCATGAAAATAACATGTATAGACATTCCTTTCATCATCATATATTTACTTACTTCATAGGTCATGCAATAGATTATTAATGGCTTAAGAATCCATAACCAAACATTTTATCAAACATTTGGTGGGTGTGCAATGTTAGTTTCAAATCATGTAATTCATGAGTGAAATTATCTGAGAAAATTCAATGTGAAACCACCCACCAACACTAGGTAACACTCTCATGCAAGATACATCAAATCCTCATATCAAATCACATACTGGATGTTAGATTCATAGCTTGAAACATGCTTAAATAGTCACTAGTTTATGAAATCGCAACATAGTTTATAACCCAAATACATAATAAGTAATATCTATAAGTAATTAGCTTGAAAAAATGCAATTTAGGTCAAAGAGGAAGGTTAGGCACCATGGGTTAAAGGACCCAATGGTTGAAACCCACATACCTTAGACCTTGAGTTCCTTGAAATTGAGTTGAGAAAGAATTGAAGCTTGAAATAGGGTCATGGAATCTAAATCTTGTTCTTGAGTTTCTTTGAAGTTGCATTGGGGTTTTGGTGGAGGCTTTTGAGAGGATTTGAGAGTGTTTTCAAGTTGGGAGTGATGAATTGATCCTTTGAGATAGAGTTTAGGTCCTTTGGGGAGGTTATGATAGCATTAGAATTCCAAAAAGTTCATTAGAATAAATAAAATTTATGAAAACGCCATTAATGAAACAGAGAGACAAATTGAAAAAGTGTCACCTCACTTGAGGTTACATGGGTTGTTTGGCACTCCACGGGTCATGTGGAGTGCCAATGAGATGATACTTAGTCTAAAATTTGGATGTTGGGACACTTGGGAAAAATTAACATCACCATCACCTTAACGGGAGGTTGCACAGGTTGTGTGCTGCTACACAGTCAGTGTAGTGGACTGTGGAGTTACACATGGTGGAAAAAATGTGGACAGGAGGCTCCACACCAGGACACATGACTCGTGAAGCTTGCAACAACCCGTGAAGATGGTTGTGGCACTACACTTGGTCAAGAAAACTACCTCTCACGCCAACCTTTCCTCACTTGTTAACCCCCACGGCTAGCCACACGATTAATGGCAAGCCGCACAACCCGTGCCACTGGCCTTGTCCTAACCCTTAGACAAAAAATTGTTTTTTCCAGCCTAAAACAGTCTACATGGCTCATCCAAAGCCTCACTGTCCGTCTAAGTGCTCGTGTGACATCACTGCAAGTGATGGTCTCATGAAAATGGTCATAACTCCTTCATTCGAACTCGGAATGGGGTGGAACCAAGTGCCTTAGAAAGCTAAATCAATGGGATTTCATTTGACATGTCGTGGGTCATCCAGTTCTTTATGTACTAAAATTTATGTTCATTTAAAATTTGACCTTGGCACAAACTAACACCTAAAACTCAATTCATAGGGAAGTCTTGAACTCGTCTAAGTACTAGAAGTTGCGTCACGACCCTAATACACTTACCACCCAAAATAATGAGTCTTGAAACATGGATAAGTAAGATCATGGAGATATGGGGTGTCACACTAAACTTTCCCCTCTTTTCTCTCAGAGACTTGTTTGATCAATTGTAAGGGGATACATACTTCTCCAAAGTTGACTTAAGATCTGGGTATGACCTATTGATGATGAGGGAAAGTGACATTCCTAAGACACATTCCGATCTAGATATGGTCTTCGAGTTTGTAGTGATGCCATTTGGTCTCACTAATGCCTTGACTATATTCATGGACTTTATGAATAGGGTGTTCAAGCCGTACCTTTACATGTTCATTATGGTATTCATTGACGACATTCTAATCTAGTCTAGAAGTGCGCAAGAGCATATGGGGCATTTGAGTGTAGTGCTACAAAACCTAAAGGAGCAAAAGCTTTATGTAAAGTTTGACAAGTATGAGTTTTGGATATATAAGGTTGCTTTCCTTGGACATGTGGTATTATGCATGGTATCAAGGTCGATCCTGAGAAGACTAAACCAGTGAGAAATCAGCCAAGGCCATTGACTCCTATGGACATAAGGAGTTTCTTAGGCCTAGTCATATATTATAGAAGGTTTGTGGAATAATTCTCTTCCATTTAGTCCCCATTCACCAATCTAACTCAAAAGAAATAAAGGTTTTTGTGGATAGATGAATGTGAGAAAGCTTCCAAACATTAAAGGAATTGACTAACTTTGGCTCTAATATTGACATTACTGAAAGAAAATGATGGGTCCGTTGTGTATTGTGATGCATCAAGGATTAGGTTGGGATGTGTGCTAATGCAATAGGGTAATGTGATTACTCATGCCCCGATACAATTAAAAGTGGATGAGAAGAATTGTGCAACTCATAACCTTGAGCTTGTGGTGAGATTTAGTGACATTACTTGTTTGGGTTCATATAGATGTCTTCACTAACCATAAGAGCCTTATATTCTACCAAAATATAGCACTTTTTATGCTTAAAACTTGGAATTTTGTGCGTGCTCAAAGTGATGTTAATGGGTTTGATGCGTTTTTATGTGTATTTTGCAGGATTACAGGATTTAACATGATTTAAGGCAAAGTTCGGTAGAATTGAAGTTTTTGACGATTTACGTACTACTCTACGAGCCATAGAGGTTTCCTGAGTGAGATCCAATGAAAGGACAGGTTTTAGATGTTGCATTCATAAACTGTCAGACGAAACCCTCAATGGGTCGTAAGTCAGAAGATGGCTGTAAGAAGGTCTTGTGGAGTTGAGGTCTGATTTTGGAAGTTGCAGAGTACAAAGCCCAGGTAAACCCATCCGTAGAAGCTGCGAAATCCAGTTTTCCTGTTCCATTTTGAATTTGTATTTTACTTATAATAAATAGGTTATTTTTGGGTCTTATTAGAGAGAAGTCACACGAGAGAGGAAAAAAATCTTTGAGACTTCATATTTTGTGATGTTTACATTAAGAATATTACATTGTGATTTCTTATGAAGAACTTTGGATTCGTTGTTCTTAAGTTCATCATTATAAGTGTTTAATTATGTTGTTCCATAACATTATTGTTTCGTCTACAATGATTATACATAGCTAAATCCACAACTACGGTTGTGGAAATCATGAAGAACTAATAAGATAAAACTGGATAATCCATCTTGGAAAGTGTGCATGCATGTAGAAATTAATTCTCTTTATTATGAGTGCTTTTCAATGGTGGCCAATGTTACAACCCGCCTAATTCTTACAAACTTGATACATATAATATAAAGAGTAACAGAGATTAATCAACAAGATTTGATGTGATCCCTCTCGTCTAATCAACCTAATTGGATCAATGGGAAGTTGATTTGGAACACAAGGTAAGGGTTAGTAATATTATACTGCAAGGATGGATCAAATCACATAGTGAAATTTACCTCTTGCCTAGATCAAAGGATTTGGTAAACTTGACTTACCAGTTCTACATGCTACATAGTAGAAAAGATCATGATAATCTGGTGATATTAAGTTAGGAATTCATGAGAAACACAATGCCCTAGTTATTTCTCTCACAGATTTCACAAGATAAAATTGTAAGTTTAACTACTACAATTACATAAATCCCCCCTTTCGAGAAATAAATGGGTTAATTCATTTGAATTACTCATAATTAGTCTATGTCTAGCCCATATTCCTTGTGAGATCAACCCTAATCTCGATTAGATTATATAATTTGACAACGATTTCTTATACGTTAATAAAGGAGGTGTAGTTTGGGCAACATCAAAATTTTGGCATCATTGCCGGAAATATTTCTTTTAGATTGGTTTAATTTGACTAATTCATAAATTAATTGTTATTTTTCTTATTTTACATTTCTTGTTGTTTTTGCTTTGTTTCAGCGTACAAGTGTGGTGTATGCACAACACTTGTAGCTGAGGCAATCCCTTGACTCCATTTGACCCTGAGATCCAGAAGGCACTGAGAAGAATCTCCTTAAATAATGTAACCAATGCTACAGATGATGCCATACATATAGCACCGAATTAGAATAATAATGACCCATCACCACTTGAGGATGCGAATCTACCACTACAGGATGATCAAGTCATGGCAAACACATGGAATCAATACAGGATAAACCCTATGGCAATGGATGTCACCTGAGCTATTGTGCCTTCATTACCGAATCACATAAAATTTATAGTTTCAAGTGGGTTACTTTAAATGCTACATAATAGAGGATTGTTTACAGGCTCACCATAAGAGGTTCCGCATAACCATCTACACAATATCATCTTCATCTAAAAGTGTATAATGGAGAGTCAGAATCTATCCATGAATATCATTGGGCTCCATATCTTCTCGTTATCTCTTATAGGCAAAGCAATACTCTAGTTATTCGAGCTCCAATATAGTTCAATCAATAGCTGGGGAAAATACAGAAGCCTTTTTGGAGAGATTTTTTCCAAGGTCGAAGTAATTGAAATTGAAGGATCAGATCAACAACTTTGAACAGTTGCCTAATGATTCAATCAGCACTACATTGGAGAGGTTTACAAAACTTCTTGAAGAGTGTCCTTGATCACAAGATAGTTAATGACACCTTAGTGGAAATCTTCTATCAAGTCCTAGATGAAAATAGCCAAACAGTTGCTGACACTATCATTACGGCTTGTTATTAGATTGTTCATTCTCGGTTATAGCTGAATAACTAGAGAAGGTGGGTAAGACGAACTGTGTATGAGCGATGAGAGACAAGTTGATGACTAAGAGCTTTTTCTTAGTTAGCACAAACTCTCTGAGTATGCAAAGATAAATGAGAAGATGATGCAAGAGATAATGCAGATAGTAATAATGTAGGGTTGTTGATGAAACAAAGTAAGGAGCGCGTGAATGTAGTCAATCATCAGTCTCTACAAGCACCTATGTATGAAGAATCTTACTATGAGGAGGACATTTGCTTTTCTACTATTGAGATGGGGGGTTTCCCAACTAACACCTAAGGGTCCTAGAAGGACTATTAGAACCAAGGTCAATGAAATCATGGTCGAAACTTCAATAGAGATGGTGCTTTCAGAGACAACAATCGAGATGGATATTATGACAGGAATAGGGACCAGGATAGAGATGCTAATTAGGGACACAAAGATGGTTATCGAAATGGTCTGTAGGTGTCAACATGCAATCATGACTCTTGGGCTGGTAGTTTAAGAATTGAGGAGATGTTTGACAGAGTGCTGAAGAATGATGATACTCAGGATGAGACCTTAAAGGGGATGCAATCTAACATCTCCAGAATTAATCAGAAAATTGATTCTCATTCTGTTGCTATCAAGCTACTGGAGGTATAGTTTGTTCAGATGTCGACACAGTTGAGCCAGCATCACAAAGGTACATTTCCTAGCAACACAGTGCAGAATCCAAAGAATGAGGGGCAGTGTATGGAAATGATGACATGTGGCGGCAAGAAGACTATTGATCCACCGATGGTAGTTGATGAGGATGAGGTTTGTAACGAGATTTTAGATTGCAATAATATAGATACCGGAGATGTTAGTGCCAAAGATGAGGTGGCTGATGAGGTAGTGATGCAATAGATGTTGAAACCCATAACTAGACCTCCCCTTCATTTTCCTTAGAGACTCAACAAGAAAGAGGAGAAAGGTAAGTTTCAGCACTTCATCTCCATGTTGAAGCAACTTTCGATCAAAATCCCTCTCATTAAGGCAATGGAGAAGATGCTCAGGTATGTAAAATTAATGAAGGACTTGGTGACAAGAAAGAGGACTGTGAACCAAGAGCTCTTTTAAGAGCTTCAGCATTGTAGTGCAATGGCAACAAGGTCTTTGGTGCAAAAGGAATACAATCCCATAGCATTCACCATACTATGCACCATTAGAGATGTGGAATGTGAGAAGGCATTGTGTGACTTAGGCACTAATATCAATTTAGTGCCTCTTGCAATATTCAAGAAATCTCGTAATCAGGGTTTCGGGGAACCTGAACCCCACTTAATCTGACATGGTCAAATGATTTAAAAGAGGGGTAAAAATAATTATCCCTCATTCTTGACATATTTTCTCAAAATACCCTAATCCTTCCTTCTTCCTAAAGAATCCGACCTACACCACCATATTTTCCGGTCAAAACTCAGACTAATTTTTGGCTACTCTCTGGCGCACCTAGGGTTTTATTGTTTTGATTGCCTCTTGCAATTTTTTTGGCTTCTTAATTAAATTTGGATATGTGCTTGACTTTAGTTTCTATATTTTACTGGAAATTATATCAATAGGTTGAAGCATTGTTAGGGATGATATTCCAAGGTTTATGTGCTAATAATTGGTGTTGCCTATTTATGAGAAATATCACATGCTTGGAACTAATTATTTAGTTGCCTTTGAAAATAAACTATGTATATGCCAGAATAATGATATTAATTTAATTGGCCACAAATTGTTGGTATGTTGTTGTTTGAAATCACATAATCACTTGTCATCGGGATTAGATTGAACTATTTAATTAAAATAGACAAACAAGTGAATGTATTGAATGATAGCACGTTACATTTGTTGTCCAATGGTGGCGGGAGTCACATATGTATGTGGTATTAATACTTGATGGGGTAGATTAACTATTCATACATGTGGTGTGTTGGGTAACTCAGTGAACATGCTTATGGGATAAATTGGGTGTATGAATTTGATTTTATACTATTAAGAGTTTTATACTTTGTTGTGGGGTATGATTTTGTGTTTGACTTTAAGTAACGGTACCTGTTCAGTGGACTTAGAAAACCCAGGTTGCTGTATTTTTGCAGCACAAGGATCTTCTCAAGCCCGTGGATTAATCTATGGACCATAGTTGCCCCTCGAAAGTAAGTTCAACAACTTGAGGTTTTCTGAGATATCATATCTCATCAAATGAAACCACTCATGGGCCGTAGTTTAGACTACGACTCATAAACTAGTTTCGTAAGTTCTATGCTTGAAGTTTTTGATTCTGGAATTACACCTATGACTCAGTCTACGACCCATAATTATTTCTACAAGCCATACCAGGTATCAAAGGTACATTCATAGTAGCTTGAATTACTGTACCTTGCCACCTATAAAGGCCATCTAAGGTCCATATTTTTCCCTACGAATTGTAGACAAGCCTTCGTAGGTCCTTCTGCCTTTTTTTGCAATCTTTTGCCTTTCTTTCCTTTACTATTAGGACTAATATATGTGAGGCCACTCGTTGAAGATAAAAGTAAATCAAACTCATATGAAGTTTTACCATGAGCGGATTGTATCCATTGAGCAAATATAGGTTTAATCAAGATTTGCTTCTCCGGATTGCCAAAGGCAAGCAATTAGATGGATTTCAGGTATGATGGCTCCCAAATCTAGAAAGAGTGAGATTCAAGCCATGCAGACCCAATAACGGGATGAGTCGTCGGACACCCCCATCTCTCCTGAGGCCAATGGGTCCGTTGAATATCTCGGCATCCTTCCAGATGTAGGTGTCAAGCAACCACACACATGAATGACTGCCAGACAGATAGTGCCACCTAAGAATCAGGCCATGGTGATCTGACATCCCAGTATGATGAGGAGCTGATAGGGAGAGTACGTCCTTCCAGATGACTTCTTGCATAGAGGAATCCAAATTCGAATCAACAGAGAAGTCAGAGTTTGAGTCTACCTCAGCACCACAAATACCACCTTCACACCTATATGTATTGATGTGTAGTTGGTGTGTGTAGGGTATGAAGCAGATCCATAGAGATGACCTTAGGTATGACGAGGGGCCGACAGGCTCGTACCATATTTTAGGAGTCCCAAATCATCATGTCTAGGCTTGACACAGTCTTTGGACTCCAGGACACCATAGCCTGCTACAACTTAGAGTAGTTGGCAGCTTCATTGGGTAAATACTCCTCAGTGATGGTTCGAGAGTTTTATACTTTATATGCCACCACTATTATGAAGTCGACCCCAAAGGGGAAGATATACCTTTCTCAACCCCACATTAGATAGACGATGGTGAGAGGAGTTTGGGTTGATTTATCTAAGACCACCATCTGTCATTTTCTTTTTGTTCCTGAGTATCAAGCCCTCAGGACCACAACTAACTATGATCGTCAATTAAGGCAGACTAGGGACAAAGTTTTGATGAGATATCTGGCCCAAAAAGTTGCACTTATAAGATGGATCACCAACCATATTGTAGAGTAAGGCCTAGAGCCTGATTAGCTTCCGCATAAGCAGTGATAGTGAAGGCATCACTCTGCTTCACCAGAAAGTTTTGGTAGGCTATAGTTTGATCGTGGATTCAAATGACCTATGCTGATAATACCTTGACATCGGATCATGAAGTGTTGGTTCTCGTTATCCTTGCTGGCTATGATATTGATTGGGCCTTCCTAATAGCAGATCAGATACATGAGGCGACCCTGAAGAGGTCCACTACTATCCTTTTCCAGTGTTTGATCTATCACTTATGTATGGCGACGGGGCTGGAGATTCTACATCAGTTGGACACAGTAATCAAGGTTTAGAGGACACTGGATAACAATATGATAAAGGCTGATGAGAATTCTCTAGCCCTCCGGTAAGCACCGCAACCTCCAGTCTGCTTACCGGAGATGTTCACCATGGCACCATAGTTTGAGCCTCCATCTTTTTCCACTGCTACAGCTCTAGATACTGAGGGGCTCCAATCGATCGAGTCTAAGAGAGAGGGGGGCAATTATCACTCCTACACCTGCACTAGAGGCCAAGCCCACACAACCTTTCCTCGCTGGTATGCTATATATGTCTGAAGAATTGATCCAGGCCTTGGGGTAGTGGCAGGCTCGTACTGACTCCCAGTTGACTCAGTTTCTACAACAAATTAGGCCTTGGGTTCTCCAGGCTATTTCAAAGGCTGAGACATAAGTAGAGTCATACTTTGCTGTCACACTTGAGAATTGACTTGCACTAGTACACAGCCGCATAGATGCATTTGAGAGGCGAGTGGAGCAGAGTCTTAGTTCATCCCAACCTGCTGACTTTGACAGCCATTCTAGAGGAGATCCAGTAGTTCTGTACTGAGATGAGGGCAACAACATTAGCAACATTTATGTTTTCTCCGCCTGACACTACTAAAGTGGTTGTTTATTTGTTCTCCACCAGGGAGACACCACTCCACATCTTCGAAAGAGGCCTCGCCTAGAGAGTGATGGTCCAGATGCTTTGAGGTGCGAAGTAGAGTATCAGAGATAGAGTAGCTTAAGATTATGAGATGAAACTCTATTGAAGATAATAGGGATCAAAAGACATGTGATCTTGAGAGGATGAGGGATGTTGGACCCTCGAGACTGTAACGACCCCAAAAAGTGCTCGAAAATGTGCTTCGAAAGTGGCCGGAATCATAATTTCCATATAACTCAAAAATTATGTACAATATCGAAAATTCGACTTCATATTCTTGATGAGGGGGTCAAATTGTGTGGAAAATGGGTCTAACCCTGATTTAAGAGCAATTAATTAGCAATTTTAATTTTCCAAAAATGCAAATTTCAGTGAGGTTTTCGCGCCCCTGGCGCGACGCGCCAAGGGAATGCCTCATTGTTTTTTATTTCCCAGTTTTGACTTCGATCCAAGACTTTAAGTCTTGGGCCTATGTGTTTTCAAATGTGAAAATACCTATATTTAGCCATTTTCACCCTCATATCATTCTAAACATTTCCCAATACTCATTCAAACACTTAGTCAATATTTCATCTCCTTGTCAGGACCCAAGCTCAAGGCCTAGACGTGACTGGCAAATGTGGGACCCGAAGAAACCCTAAACAAGGCTCGTAAAATATCATTACACTTCCTTGGTCGTGGAAGCAATGCAGAACAACGTAAGAAACATAGATAAGGGAAATTGGGACTATAGGAGAGACTCACTTTTAAATAGCTTGAATATCCTAAGTAAGTCAAAGCTCAAGCATAATATATAACTTGCCCAACAACACCTCTAACGTAGGACTTAACGGGGTCCGAGACAAGCAACTAGGCTCACACTCATAGTAAAAGTATACGAAAAGAAGGATAGTCTTTAATACATAGCATAAGAACATAAATATTGCCCTCGCACATGAGGACTCACCAACTAGCTTGAATGGATACCACTAGCCACGTGGAGGAAGATGATGACCAAATGGAGCTCCGGTTCCTACATGATAACATAATGTAGGCATAGAATATGCGTTAGTACATTTGAATGTACTAAGTATGTGGGATACAATGCAACAAGAGATAGGCATCATAAATTGAAATGCATAATGGTAAACAATAGGCATCATAAAGCAATATGGCATGTATGACAATTCTTAAGTAAAACATGCTTAAATAACTCGTGCTTGCATAGGGCATATCATGTGTATAAGAATAGACCATCATATATTGGCCTGAGGTATCAACCCCTCCCTTGGGTTAATGAGGTACCAACTCCTCACTTTGGTTAATGAGGTACCAACCCCTCACTTTGGTTAATGAGGTACCAACCCCTTACTTTGATTAATGAGGTACCAACCCCTCACCTTGGTTAGATTTCATCACTATTGCTACTTCTCCATGAAATCAACTCATGAATACCATACTCTCATCATCATAAAGTTATCATATACCTTCACTTCCTCTCATAATCATACATCATATGTATACAATCATTTTATCACCCTTCCATCATTATTTCATCATCACATAATCATCATAACACCATTCAACTTATAAGACATGCATTGGACCTTCAATTCTATAAGAAATCCTAGCCAGACATTTTATCAAACACCTTGGGGGTGTGTAATGGGGGTAAAATACCATGCAATTTAGAGATGAAATCATGCAAGAAAATCTATTGTAAAACCATCGATCAGTACCTCACAACACCTCCAAGTCATTCACATGAAAACCCCACATCAAATCTAACATTAGATCCAAGATTTAGAGCTCAAAACGTGCTAAAACAACCATACTTTCATGTACTAAAATCGTTGTGCAGTAAATTTCTCAATATACAAGACCCACATGTAAAATCAACTTTAGATCATCAATTTTTAAGTAAAATAGTGTTTAGACACCATGGGTTTAAGGACCAATGGTTCAACACCACATACCTTAGGTCTAGAGTTGCTTGGAATTGAGATTGGGAAGAATGGAGGATTGGAAATGATCTTTGAATCCAATCTTGTTCTTGGGTTTCCTTGAAATTTAATTGGAGCTTGATGGAGACTTTTGAGAGAATCAAGAGTGTATTTTAGATGAGAGTAATGAGTTTGATCCTTTGGAACCTTGTTTAGGTCTTTTAGGAAGGTTAAGATAGCATTTGAAGTCTAAAATGGGCATTAGAGTAATTAGCATTTGCGAAAATGCCATTAGTGAACGGATGGAAATTTGGCAAAATCTTGCCCCACGGAAGGGCCTACAGATTATGTGGCACTCTATGGGCCATGTGGAGTGCCCGTGATAAGTAACTTAGTCCAAAAATTGAAGTTGAAAATCAATTGGAAAAAGATGTCTCGTCATGACCACGGAAGCCTCTACGGGTCGTGTGGAGCCTCACGGCCCGTGTGGAGGATCGTGGCACCATACATGGTGCTGGAAAATATTTCCCAGGATCAACGCCAAGGTCCATAACTCGTGCCACCTGCCATGACCCGTGTGGGTGGTCGTGGTCCATGCCTTAGCCTCAAACTCACCTCCACGCATACCAAGCCTCCCTTACTCACCTTCACGCCCCTCCTCACGACCAGTGGTAAGCCATTTGACCTGTGCCACTGGTCGTGGTCCATGACTTAGGCTTAAAATGGTTTTCCCCAGCCTCACATGCCTCACACAAACCGTACAAGCCACCACTGTCCGTAAGGTGCCGGTGTGACACGACTGCACGGGAGGGTCTTACAAAAACGATCATACCTCCCTCATCGTACCTCAGAATGAGGTGAAACCAAGTGTAATGTGAAGATAACTAAAAGGGATTTCATTTGAAATTTCATGGGCGACCCAGTTCCAAGTGTGCTAAAAGTTATGCTAGTTTCAAATTGACCCTTGCATGAACAATCATCGAAAACTCAACTTTTAGGGAAGTCTTGAACTCGTTTAGGTACTAGGAGTCTCCCATGAACCTAATACACCCCAACCTAACCAAATGAGGATTGAAACATGGATATATAAGAGAATAAAGTTATGGGGTGTCACACTCCTAAATTCAAGTCTCAAAACCCTCTCCGTATCTAAGGATTTCCTCTCAAGCTTCAAGTCTTCCTTTCCAATCTTCATCAATTTCATCTCCAAAGCTAAGGTATGTGGGTTTATTTCATGAGTTCCTTTTACCCATGATACCCAAGATCCTTTTTACTCTAAATTATATGATTTAAAAGTGAATTTACTCATGGGTCTTACTTATTATGAAATTCACTGCACACTATATTGGGGTTTATGAAATTGTGACTGTTTTACTATGTTTTGGACTTTGAACCGAAGGTCTAATGTGAGATTTTATGAAGGGTTTTGATGTATATTTGTTTACGGTGTTACCAAGTATCTATTTATGATTTTTTATTGAATTTTCTAGCATAATAACACTCTTGAATTGCATAGTTTTACACTAGCACTACACACCTTTAAGAGTTTGATAAAATGTCCGATTATGGTTTCTTGAGGGATTGAAGGTCCTATGCATGTATTAATAGTTAAATGACTATATGATAATGGAATGATGATGAAAAGGAATGTATGTATATGTTGATGAAAGGAGTGTATAAATATATGATATTATCTATAGTGTTCTGGATGACCAAGCCTAGATTAGAGGGTCGTAGGCCCGGGTAACCTTCTTGAGGAGTTGATACCTCGATCACCTAGCTCGGGGTGTGGTAGGCCTGGGTAACCTTGTTGTGGTTTTGTACCCATCAACCTTGTTGTGGGTTTGTACCCATCAACCTTGTTGGGAGGGGAGGGTTCATACTCCATCAACCTTGTTTGGGGGTTTGTACCCCATCAACCTCATGAAGGGGCTCGTACCTCATGCGCCTATCCAAAAGGGTGGTAGGCCTTTGATTTCACTAAGAACGATCACTCCTTACACTTACTTTATGATCCATAAAGCATGGTTTACTACGAGTATTTTTCATGCATGCCGTATTGCTATATATACTAATTGCCTATGCTTATGCATTTCGATAATATTGCTATCACATGTTGCATTTCATCCTACATACTTAGTACATTCAAACGTACTAACGCATACTTTATCCCTTCATGATGTCACCATGTAGGTACTATTGCACCGCTTGATCATCCTCCTTTTCCATGTGGCTAATATGATTGTCTGCCAAGCTTCTTGGTGAGTCCTCCATTCCGAGGATGTGTTCATGATATCTTGCTATGTACTAAGACTATCTTTTCTTTATTTATGTATTAACTATAAGGGTGAGCCCAGTTGTTTGTTCTGGCCCCTGCTCTTATCTATGTAGTAGAGGTATTGTTGGACATGCTATGTATCTATGCTATGAGCCTTGACTCTCTTGTTTCTTGATGTTATGATGTGGAAGTTTACCCTTAGCCTCAATTCCCTTTTTATGCTTATCTCTTATAGTCATTTTAATTGCTTCCGCGACCAAGGATGTGTAACGATATGCTATGAGACTTGATTAGGGTTCTTTCGGGTTCCCCATCGTTGGACACGTCTAGACCCTAGGCTTAGGTCATAACAAAGATGGTATCGGAGCCCTAGGTTGTTAGATCCTCGGATTCCAGAACACTGCGTTGATTAGAGTCTTATTCATGGTCATGTATTCTACCACAACTATGAGCAAGAGGCTATGAGACGCTTTAGGAAATGTTTCTCTTCTTCATGTTCTAAGTCATGCTATAGAGTTGAAGCAAGTTTTTCCTCCTAACAATTGTTGTTTCTATGCTAGATCATGCCTAACACAAGAGGAAGACGAGCTCGCATACCCGAGGAGAAATTAGCCAATGTAGAGCTTAGGGGTGATCTCACCTTGCATGCATAAGGTGTGGTTAATCAAGCCAATCAAGTGGCCCAAGCCCCTCATGCTCCTACACCAATTTCTCGAGTGAAAAACTTTATGAGAACCTACCCTCGAAATTCCATGGGTCAAAGGTAAGTGAGGAGCCTAAAGCATTCGTTGATGAGGCCTACAAGATTTTGTTTATCATGGGTGTGAGGTCGAAGGATAAGGCAGAGTTGGTAACCTACCAACTCAAAGGGGTGGAACAAATATGGTACAACCAATGGAAGGAGGGAAAAGTAGTCAACCATATGGTTCTTTGGGAGGAGTTCAAGGTGACCTTCCTTAATCGGTTCTTCTCCCCTTGAACTTAGGAAACTAAGTTAGTGAATTTATGAATTTGAGACAAGGTCTATGAATGTGAGGGAGTATGCTCTCAAGTTCATCTGACTTTCAAAGTTTTCTCCTCATTTGGTCGCCGACTGAAGATTCAGGAGGAACAAATTTATGATGGGTGTTTCTGACTTGGTTAGTGAGGAGTGCCAGCCAGCCATGTTGATTAGTAACGTGGACTTGCCATGTTTGATGGCCTATGCCGTACAAATGGAAGAGGAGAAATTGAGGAAAAGAAGGGGTCATGAGGCTAAGAGGGCTCATTTTGAGGGTACATTTCAAAAGAGTTCCATCGAGGCCAAGGGTCTTCTCATGCATTTTAAAATAGGATTGCAAATGATTTTCCGAGGGCCCAAGATATTAGAGGTGTGGCTCCTATTGATGTGTGTCTGAAGTGTGGTAAGTGTCATGGTGGCCCATGTTTTAGGGATACCAATGCTTGTTATGGTTGTGGGGAAGTGGGGCATAAGGCAATAGATTGCCCTCGAAATTGCAACAAAAGTAAGGAGGTTCATTCACAAGGTTCTAATGTTGTTCCTTTGGGGAGAGGTAGCCGATAATATGGTGCCCTAAGGCACAATTGATTTTATTCTTTGCATCGGAGGCAAGGAGTGATGAGGTCCCCGATGCTGTTATCGGTATGTTGAAAATCTTTGACATTAATATGTATGTATTGATTGAGCCGGGTGCCACTTTTTCTTTTATTACCTCTTTTGTTACCAAAAAGTTCCATGTTGAACCCGAATTATTGCATGAGTCATATGAGGTGTATACTCCTATTGGTGCATCTATTGTTGCTAGAAAAGTCTATAGAAGTTGTCCTATTTGCATCTTGCATAAAATGATGCCTTGTGATCTTGTTGAATTAGACAAGGTTGATTTTGATGTTATTCTTGGGATGGATTGGTTGCATGCAACTGTGCTTCTATTGATTGTAAAACTAATAGGGTCAAATTCCAATTCCCAAAGGAACCCGTCCTTGAGTGAAAAGTCAAGATGTAGTGGTCAAGGATAGGTTCATCTCTTGTATTAAAGCCCGTAAGTTGATCTCTAACGGGTGTCTTTACCATCTTTTGAGGGTTATGGTTATGGAGTCCAAGGCTCATCCCATAGAGTCAGTTCCTATTGTAAATGAGTTTCTTGATGTCTTTCTGAATGACCTTCTCGGTGTTCCTCCCAAAAGGGAAACAGACTTTTGTATAGACCCCGACACTCAACCCATTTCTATTCCCCCTTACCGTATGGCCTCGGCAGAGTTAAAGGAACAATTGAGGGACTTATTGGAGAAGGGATTTATTAGGACTAGCCTATTACCTTGGGGTGCACCGGTGTTGTTTATGAAGAAGAAGGACGGGTCCCTTCGGATGTCTATTGACTACCGACAACTCAATAGGGTCACCATCAAGAATAGGTATCCTCTTCCAAGGATTGATGATTTGTTTGACCAATTACAAGGGGCTAGCCATTTCTGTAAGATTGATCTTCGGCCTGGGTATCATGAAGTGAAGGTGAGGGAGTGTGATATTCTCAAGATGGCCTTCCGTACTAGATTTGGGCATTATGAGTTGGTTGTGATGTCTTTCGGGTTGACCAATGCATCGACCATCTTCATGGACCTTATGAATAAGGTCTTCAAACCCTACCTTGATTCATTTGTTGTGGTATTCATTGATGATATTTTGATCTATTCTCATGGTGAGGAGGAGCGTATGAATCATTTGAGGGTTGTGTTGCAAAGATTGAGAGAGGAGAGACTATATGCTAAATATGAAAAGTGTGAATTTTGGTTGAAGGAGGTTGCCTTCCAGGACATATGGTGTTGGGGAATTGCATTAAGGTGGACCCTAAGAAGACCGATGTGATTAAAAATTGGTCAAGACCATTGATCCCATCAGACATTAGGAGTTTCTTGGGATTACCGGGGTATTATAGGAGATTCGTGAATGGGTTCTCTTTTATTGCTTCCCCTATGACAAATTTTTCTCAAAAGAAGGCCAAGTTTGTGTGGACCGATGAGTGTGAGAGGAGCTTCCAAGACTTGAAGGATAAGCTTGAGTCCAATCCTATATTGTCACTATCGGATGGGCTAGAGGGATTTGCTGTGTATTGTGATGCTTCTAGAGTTGGGTTGGGTTGGGTTGTGTTCTAATGCAAAATGGTAAGGTCATAGTCTATGCTTCTAGGCAACTTAAGGTGCATGAAAAGAATTACCCTACCCATGATCTTGAACTAGCCGTCGTGGTATTTGCATGAAAGATTTGGCATCGTTACTTGTATGGGGTGCATGTTGATGTGTTTGCCGATCATAAGAGCCTCCAATATATCTTCACTCAAGACGATCTTAACTTCAGGTAAAAGAAATGGTTAGAACTTCTAAAGGACTATGATATGAGTGTGCATTATCATCCGGGTAAGGATGATATGGTGGCAGATGCTTTGACTAGGGTGTCTATGGGTATCCTAACTCATGTTGATGGTGATGATATGGTGATGACTAGGGAAGTGCATTGGTTGGCTAGATTGGGGGTTAGTTGGAGGAGGTTGGTGATGGTGATGTTGTTGTTGTTGATGGTTCTAAATCCTCATTGGTTGAGGAGGTGAAAGATAAACAAGATCTTGTCCCCTCCTTGTTAGAATTGAAAGACTTGGTGAAAGAGCGAGAAAAGGAGGTTTTCTCCTAAGGGGGAGATGGTGCTTTTAGATACCAATATAGGTTGTGTGTGCCTTGTGTTCGTGGCTTGATAGGAAAGATCCTTGATGAGGCCCATAATTCGTCTTATTCTATTCACCCTGGTTCTACTATGTATAGAGATTTGAAGGAGGTGTATTGGTGTGGAGACATGAAGAGGGACATTTCCAAATTCATATCCGATTATTATAGTTGTCAACAAGTCAAAGCCGAGCATCAAAGGCCAGGTGCTCTAACCCAAGACATAGAGATTCTTACTTAGAAGTGGGAGGTGATTAATATGGTTTTTGTGGTTGGGTTGCCCAAGACTAGAAATGGTTTTGATTCCATTTGGGTTGTGGTTGATAGGATGACAAAATCGACTCACTTTCTACCGGTTAAGACCACATACAGGGCTGTAGGGTATCTAAGGTTGTACATCCATGACTTGGTAAGGTTGCATGTAGTTCCTTTGTCCATCATATTGGATCGAGGAGCCCAATTTACTTCACATTTATGGAGGTCCTTCAAAAGGTGTCTTGGTGTCACGCCCAAAGTCCCGTTAGGGCGGACTGACACCCATTGCCGATAAGTCTCTGGAGAACCAACCTGTATCCATGTTCTTTCTATACATATTATAAGAGATTTCTATATTGGACATGACTTTAAAAAAATAAACAGTGATAACAAGCTAAAAGAAAATGCATATGGCTAGGCCATTGGGGCCACGTTGTCTAAACTACGAGACATGACCACACTTTAATTTACATAGTCTACAAAGCCTCTAGGTAAGGAAAAGTATTTGATAACGGTTAGGACAGGCCCCACCTCAACTAAATATACAATACAAAAATATAAGCTCTAGCTACACAAAACTCCGAAGTAACCTGGAGCTTGGTAACAGCAGCTGGATATCCTGTACTCCTGCTAGGGAGATCTACTAGCACCTATACCTGCAGCATGAAATGCAGGTCCCCCATAAGGGACGTCAGTACGAGATAGTATACTGAATATGTAAGGCAGGAAATACTGTATATGAAGTAACAACTCAAATGAAACTATGCACTAGTGTAGGATAAGAGACCATCTGTAGTTATACTGTGGGATCCTGTACTTTATGTTCTTTTTACTACTTTACCTTTACTGTATAATCTGTGCACAACATGTAATATAAATGACCAGTTGAGCAGTGGTAAATCTATATCGGGATCGGCTCTGGCTAGGCTTTTCCTTTCACCCCTTGGGCTACCCCTGTGATAGGATCGACCTTGGCTAGGTGATTCTTCCACCCCTCAGGTTACTACCTATCAACAAGCAATATACTTTACTTTATCTTTCAATTACCTTTGAGATTATTCTTTTGCTGGTCATAATATTGGAGCTATAGGATAGTAGATATAACATACGACATGTAAATAATCACAAAAGATAACACCATAATGAAAGGAGTAAGTTACAAAAATAATGAAATGCATAGGAAGTAGAACAACACATGAACTTTATTTAGTTGAACGAACTCGTGTATCTATCTATCCAAGTATGCATGAAGATTTGAAGGTGACTATGTATGGGAGCATATGAATATATGAAAGAGTTGAGACATGGTTAATAGTTGTGTCGGAGTTAGTAAGTGCCTTTATGTGTCAAGGAGGGATCTATGTTTAAGGCCAAACAGTACGAAATCAATTAGCCTTACATACCTCGCTGTATGACCCCGCTATTACCTCGATATAACCTTCCTTTACTCCAAATATTTACCTACAACTTAGTAGGTGATAAAACTAGCAATAGCAGCCAATAGATACATCTTGGCAGCACAATCTCATAAAAAAATAACATACGGGCAGCACTCGGATAATTATAGACCCAAGCGTACTCTTTCAACTTTTCCGCCCCCAATCATATTTTCTAATACACATTCTCATATACATGTCATTTGCAACCTATTTTAGACCATAACAGTCTTACAACATCCCAAAAAGCACAACACATAACAATTCTATGCAACATACAAATAGGCGGCATAACGTTATATTCCTTCGCTACATTTTGATATTGACAATCCCGAATCTGTTTCAACATTACAAAAACTGTCCTCAACACATCTATACATAACAATAGCCTTGAAACATTCTTAAAATAGTACCAAAGCATTAATGAAGGACGTGAGGCAATAGCATTCCGTCCATCAACCCACAAGTTCGTACTAAGAATACAATTGTGATATCCTATAAGAACTCACTTTCACGGACTGTAAAAATGGTGCATAAGCCTTTATACATAATTAAATAACCAAAATGCATTAAAAATAGTAGCCTCCCTTCATAATCAATCCAACTAAAAAGAGAAAAGCTTCCAAATAAACAAGAAAAGATGTACAACAATCTTGGAACACATGCTGTCCAAAATTTTAGCACAAACATAACTAGCATATACTTCTTGTTTGTCATGGGATAAGTACAAAAAATACATGGATATTTCCACTCACCTTAGCCTTTAAGATTCACGTCTCCTTCAAGAACCCTAGAGGGTTGTATTGGCTGCCTTGTGAGTGAAGTAAAGAGAGAAAAAGAGTCTTTAGGAAAGATGAAAATTGTTCCAAAGTGAAATGATTTAAGGGGCTATTTTTGAGCCATTTTAAAGGATATTTTTGGCCGCCTTTATCTTGAGTTTTTGAACACATATTACCACATATTAATAATCTAGTGAGGCAGCAACTTGACCCTCACACTTGGGCCTAAATGAGTCTCAAACTTGATGGGCCTTGGCTGCCCATTTTTCCTAATTCCTCTTTATTTAGTTTGGGCCCAATTAGTCAAGTAGGTTGTGATGTACTTGAAGTCTTTTGATATCCTTCTTGGGCTCAAGATATAGTCTATTTATAGTGCTAAAACATGGGATAAATTTACACTCTTAACACGGACTTTATTCATAATCGGACTTGGACAAATTCATCGTCGGGCCTCATCTCTGTTTAGCTAGCAATTTAAGTTAAGCAAGTAGGTGACTCACCTGCTAGCTTCCTAAGTCCTACAAGAACCTCAATTCTCTCACTTTTTTTAGGGTCGTGATCTCCTGAATTTGACATAAAACATATTTACACTCGACCCTTTTCAGCGTTAGACATACATATCGCCCTCTAATTTGAGATTCAAGAACTTTTACAAATAGGAGCTAATTTGACCAAACCATATCATGTTTTATTTATGTAGTACTAGTATTGTAAGATGTGGGGTGTTACACTTGGTACTAGAGTAAAGCTTTCTACGGCCTTCCACCCTCAAATGGATGGCCAAGCCAAAAGGACCATCCAAACCTTTAAGGACATGCTTAGAACTTGTGTGTTAGAGCTTGAAGGTAGTTGGGATGATCATCTCCCATTTATTGAGTTTTCCTACAACAATATCTATCATTCTAGCATCAATATGACTCCATTTGAGGTTCTTTAAGGTAGACATTGTAGATCACTGGTTGGGTAGTTTGAGGTTAGTGAGGTGGACTTGTTAGGACCAGATTTGGTTATGGAGGCTCTTGAGAAGGTTAGGATGATTAGGGAAAGATTGAAGATGGCCCAAAACCATCAAAAGTCCTATGCCGAATGAGAAAAAGGGAGATTAAATTCAAAGTTTATAATTGGGTTTATTTGAAGGTTTCATCTATGAAGGGTGTTGTCCATTTTGGTAAGAAGGGCTAGTTGAGCCCTAGATATGTGGGTCCTTATAGGTTAATGAGGAGGATCAGTAAGGTGGACTATATGTTAGAATTACCTAGAGAAACAAAGTTGGTTAATCCGGTCTTTCATGTGTCTATGTTGAGGAAGTGTGTGGGTCATCCCAATGCTATTGTGCCTCTTGATGTTCTGAAGAGATTTAAGAACAAGGATGTGGCTTCTATTAAGGTCCTTGGAGGAATCAACAAGTCGAAAGTGCTACATGGTAGGCCGAAGCGGACATGCGAAAGTGATATCCTTATCTTTTCCACTCCACTCAAGCCTAAAGTACACACTGTGATTTCATGTCTAAGTTCAACCCATGACATATGTATACGTTCATGTTTAATTTAAGAAGTTCATGATGATTTTACTCTTCCATTGAGATTTTTGAAATGATGTTTAATTGTTGCATCCTTATATAGGCTGAAATTTGTCATGTTTACATCTCTCATATATGTCTCTTTAATAATCAGGTATGAATGTTCCCAAGGGGGAGATATTGTAACAAACCAAAAACGTGTCCGAAAATATGCCCCGAAAGTGCCCAGAATTGTAATTTCCATATGTCTCATAATCCATGCATGATATCGACAATACGAATTCATATTTTTGTTTAGGGGGTCAAATTGAGTGAAAAATAAGTCTAATCTTGATTTAAGAGAAATCAGTTAGCAATTTCAATTTTCCAAAAAATGCAAATTCCGGTGAGGTTTCTGCGCCCCTGGTGCGATGCGCCAATAGCGCGACTCATTGTATTTTTTGTTTACCTAGTTTTGACTTCATCCAAAACTTGTAAGTCTTGGTCCTAAGTGTTCCCAAACGTGAAAATACCTATACTTAGTCATTTTTCACCCTCATATCATTCTAAACCTTTACCAATACTCATCCAAACACTTAGCCAATATCTCATCTCCCAAATTCAAGTATCAAAGCCCTCTCTGGATCTAAGAATTTCCTCTCAAGCTTCAAGTCTCCCCTTCCAATCTTCATCAAGTTCATCTCCAAAGCTAAGGTATGTGGTTTTCTTTCATGGGATCCTTTTACCCATGATACCCAAGCTCCCTTTTACTCTAAATTGCATGATTTAAAGTGGGTTTACTCATGGTTCTTAGTTATTATGAAATTCATTGCACACTCTGTTGGGGCTTATGAAATTATGACTATTTTACTATGTTTTGGACTATAAACCTAAGGTCTAATGTGGAATTTGATGAAAGGTTTCGATGCATATTGCTTGAGGGTGTTACCAAGTATTTATTGATGGTTTTACACTGAATTTTCTAGCATAATAACACTCTTGAATTGTATGGTTTTACACTAGCACTACACACCCTCTAAGTGTTTGATAAAATGTCCGATTACAGTTTCTTAAGGTATTGAAGGTCCTGTGCATGTCTTATGAGTTGAATAAGTATATGATGATGAAATGATGATGAAATGATGATGAAATGATGATGAAAAGGAATGTATGTATATGATGATGAAAGGAGTGTGTAAATATGTGATATTATCTCTATAGTGTTGGGGATGATCAAGCCTAGCTCGGGGGTTTGTAGGCCCGGATAACCTTGTTGAGGGGTTGGCTCCTTGATCTCCTAGCTCACGGGGTTGTAGGCCTGGGTAACCTTGTTGGGGGTTTATACCCATTGACCTTGTTGGGGGTTCCCATCAACCTTGTTGGTGAGGTTGTACACCATCAACCTCTTGAAGGGTTTTGTATCTCATGCGCCTATCCAAGGGGGTGGTAGGCCTTGGATTGCACTAAGAATGGTCACGCTATACACTTACTTTATGATCCATATAAGCATGGGTTACTATGAGCATCTTTCATGCATGCCATATTACTCTATGTACTCATTGCCCATGCTTATGCATTTCGATTATGTTGCTATTACTTGTTGCATTGCATCCTACATACTTAGTATATTTAAACGTACTAATGTATACTCTGTGCCTACGTGAAGTCACCAGTAGGAACCAGTAAACTGCTTGATCATCTTCCTCCTCCACATGGCTAATACGATTGTTTCTCAAGCTTCTTGGTGAGTCCTCCATTTCAGGGACATGCTTATGATCTCTTGCTATGTTCTAATACTATCTTTTCTTTATTTATGTACTGACTATGAGGGTGATCCCGGTTGTTTGTTGCGGCCCCTGCTCTTATCTATGTAGTAGAGGTGTTGTTGGATATGCTATGTATCTATGTTATGAGCCTTTACTCTCTTATTTCTTGATGTTATGATATGGAAGCTTACCCTTGACCCAATTTCCTTGTTTATGCTTATCTTTCATAGTCATTTTAATTGCTTTTGTGACCAAGATGTGTAATGATATGCTATGAGGCTTGTTTAGGGTTCCTTCGGGTTCCCCATTCGCCGATCACATCTAGGTTCTAGGCTTGGGTCATGACACAGACATGCTACCGACACTTAGGGGTCTACCAGGAAGGTTGAGTGTGGTTATACACAGCTAGAGACCGGCTCTTAGGCGTCCAAGTATGTTCTTTTTGACCCCTATTCTTTGATTTAGTTATATTTTGTTGAATTGAGGATAATGCATAACTTTTTCGATGAGGTGTGGGTAGTTATAGGCCTCAGTGAAGTCTGAGTAACTACGAACTATAACTATCTCAAATTTTGAGTCCGATGAGTTTTCTTGCCTGTGGTCTTTCCGTAAGGATATTTATTTTCTGTTTAACCAACATATTTAGGATGTGTAAATAACATTAGTAACATATTATACTAAAGTCTGTGGCATATGTTAGTTTTGTGGAAAAATGATACCTATCAGAATTTTTATGCTAGGTTGTTTTGATTACAACCATGTGAATTTAGCAATTGACAATGCTTGTTCTGATAAGTTGAGATCTAATTTTGATGAGAAGTATGATCTAAGAGTCTGTGTTGATAGTGTAATCAGTGTGAAGTGCATGTGAGCTTCTTTGCATAATTTTATACTGGGTTTCAGTTTAGAACTTGCCTTGTTACTCTGACTAAGGTTGTAGGTTAGTTGGCTCGGAAAGAACCTTAGGCCGTTGTTTATATTATCCTACTTAGCCTAAATAACCAAACAAATGTTTGATGTATCCCTTGTTCCTAATATGTGAGCTTTACATGTACCCTTTCCTTTGTAAACACCTAAGTAACCAAGCCTTTTTGAATGTGAAATCCTGAATTTGGTCGTAGTCCTTTATTGAATATTGTGCATGTCGACTCAGGCAAAAAAACTAAATTGAGGGTGGCTACAAAAAGTGGCCTTGGTTGATAGGTTGGATATTGTACACCTCAACTCAATCCAAAAGCTTAAGTTGAGGGTGGTTGGTGTAAGGAAAATCACACTAAATGAGGTGGAAGCTAGTGATACATGAAAAAAGGGAAAAATGTGCTATGGGTGCAAGAAAAATGAATTGATTCCTAAATAATGATCTAAAAAGAAAAAAGAATATGAAAATAAAAGGCAATGAGCTTAAAAGTTTGAGTAAGGAACCCAGAAAGATTTGAAATAGGAGAAGGGAAGAATGAGTTGAAAATATTAGTGTAGCCAACAAAGTCCCATAGTGATCCTAGTCAAAGTAGTCAAATATCATAGTCATGAGTATAGGGGCAAGCATATGGTATTCAGTGCAATGTATTAATCTCTATTAGGAGTGTGAGTGATTTGGTTAGTCCCAAGCATCAAATTTGAAAATACTATCTTGAGTGAAATATGAGGCTTCTTTTTGTGAAGGTGGTTGAGTTACATTGTTGATCTAGGCTATTTCAGTGATTGTGGCTTGTCTATGGTTACCTTATTTGTCATAGTTGTTGTGTCACATATATTGATCTATATTGGTTTGTTTGATGACTATCTGATATGCACTAATAAGTTAGTTTGGGTATTTGTGAATGATTTAGAGATGATGTATGCCATTGGATTGAGGGTTATGTATTGCTGTTCTGCTTATACAGATTGAGTCCATTTCTTGAGGATAAGCAACAATTATAACTTGAGGGTGTTGATGTGCAGCCAAAATACAACACTTTTGATGCTTAAAACTTGAATTTTGTGTGTTCTCAAAGCAATATTAGTGGACTTGATGTGTTTTTATGTGTATTTTGCAAGATTGTAGGAGTCAATATGATTTTAGGAAATGTTCTGCAGAATTGATGTCTTTGAGGATTTATGGACTACTCTACGAGCCGTGATTTTCTCACGAGCCATAGAGAGGTGTCATGATTCAGATTCAATGAAGGGCCAAGTTTAAGATGTTGGATCCACAAACTGTCAGATGAGTCGTGGACTTCTTCACAAGTCGTGGATAGTGTTGTGCCTGGAGGATCAAATTTTGAAGAGTTTCAGAAAAGTTGTCAGAGAAAGCCCTCCATGGGCCATAAGTCATAAGATGGCCCATAAGAAGGTCTCATGGAATTGATGTTTAATTTCTGAAGTTACAGAGTATGAAGCCTAGGTAAGAGCCGTGGTTTCTTACGTTTCCCGTAAACCGATCCATAGAAGCTGCCAAATCAAGTTTTCGTATTCCATTTTGGATTTATATTTTACTTAATATAAATAGTTTTTTAGGTCTTTTAGAGAGGAGACACATGAAAGAGGACAAAAACACCTTTTAGATTTCATATTTTATGATTTTTACATTGTGATTTCTTGTGGAGAACTTTGGATTTCTTATTGTTAAATTCATCATTATAAGTTTTTAATTATGCTATTCCATAATATGATTCTTTCATCAACAATGATTATGCATAGCTAAATCTACAACTGCGGTGTGAAATCCATGAAGATCTAACAAGGTAAAATCGAATAATCTGTAATTCTTGGAAAGTTGGCATGCATGCATTAATTAGTTTTTTTCATTATGAAAGTTTTTGAACGGTGACCAATGTTAGAACCCACATAATCTTATTGTTTGGATCAAAGTACTAATGACTAGGAAAAGAGATTAATTAACATGATTCGATATGATCCCTCTCATCTAGTCAACCTAATTGGATCAAGGGGCAATTGTACTGGAACAAAAGGTAAGGGTTAGTAATGTCAGATTGAGGGGATGGATCAAATCATGTAGTGAAATTTACCTCTCGTTTGGATCAAAGGGTTTGATAAATTTGACTTACCAACTCTGCATGCTACACACTAGAAAAAATTATGATTATCTGGTCATACTATGTTAGGAATTCATGGGGAATACAATACCCTAGTTACTTCTCTCACTGATTTCACAAAACTTGCTTCTAGTTTAGGTTTACCTACTGCAATTACACAAATTCCCCCTTTTGGGAGATAAGTAGGTTAGTTCATTTGAATTGCTCGTAATTACACCAGGTCTTGACCATATTCCCTGTGGGATTAACCCTAACCTCAATTAGGTTATCTATTTTGACAATGACTGCTTATACCTTCAAAAAGGAGGTGTAGTTTGGTGACATCAAAATTTTGGTTCACAATACCATTTCATGCAAGTTTATCTGCTATCCCCTTGTTTATCGTATCATGGCTAAAATAGAAGTCTTGGAGCAAGAGATGATTTCATATTCCATGGTTGGGACACTGTAACAATAAGTTTTGGAATTTTGTAACCATGATTCATGAAGTGGCTCCCTACCTATCAACTTGAAATTTCCATTGCTCTTTCTCAACTTAATTATCTTGAAAGATGGGAAAAATCTCTCATAGAAGGCCTCAGCCAACTCTTCCCAAGAAGTAATGGAGTCCTTTATTAATTCAGCTAGCCATCTTATTGCTTCCCCAGACAATGAAAAGTTAAACAACCTCAATTAGATTCCTTCTTAAGTGACTCCTTTGAAAGTGAATGGGGAACAGACATTCACAAAGTTATGAATGTGTTCGTGGGGGTCTTCATGTGCCAAACACCCATTATAAAACTTTTGGCTGCAATAACGGGAACGTAGTCTAGTCACCTAAAATACAATGTTGCCCAAAAGAGGAGGAAACCTAATAGCACCACCACTCCCAAGTTGATCCCAATCGACATTGTTAAGATTCTTGATGTCATTACGATTGATACTCCATTAAGTTCTTATTTCTTCTATTAAAAAATAAAAATAACACAAGAGGAAAAAAAAACACGTAAGTATGTTAAACTATAAAGAATTAGCTCAATAAAACACTTCTAAATTAGAAACATAACACCGTTCCGTGGCAATGGCACCATTTTGATGTCACTCAAACATACCCCAAAACCATTAAGAGATATGGCGGTTGTCATCAGTATACCAAACACAAATTTGAGTCGAATTCCATAGAGAATGATCTATGACTTGCAGTATGAAATGTTAAATTGAATTAATGATTTGTATAGTGAATAAAAATGATTATGGACTAATTGCACTAAGATGAAATAAGAGTGTGATTACTTAAGTTGATTTTAATACAATAAGAGAAGAGCCATGCAATGGGTGTGTACAAATGGGTCACAAAATAAATGATTTGGTCTCATACATTGAATGAATATATTAATTGGATATGGGTAGGATATATTGCTTGTAACTACAGTCTCCATTAGGACAAAAGTAGCATTCAATATGAACCCGATGTTTCATAAGCCAAATCAAACTAGGGACTCAATGGAACCTGTGCAAGAAAATAGCAAACCTTCTAAAACCTTAGCGGATTCAACCCTAACTAGGCATTCAACAAATTTCACAAAAGCTCACACTATCACATTCATTACCCACTTTAATTATTCAAGGATACTTGCAATAATCAAAGATCATATTATAAGAGCCTCAATTTGCAGCCTCAGAACTTCAATTAAACATAGTAATAAACATGAACCCATATCAATCAATAGATATTCATTCAAACTAATAGAGATCCAAGTCATGACACACCCCTAACATGAGGTTTTTAGCCTAACATAGATATAAAATTAAACAAAATACCATAAACAATATCCATGGCTTCAATTCAAACTTTCCAAGAAGAAATTAAAATCACCCTTAACTCAACCTCAATGCTAATCTCTCATTACAAATCACAAATTTTGTTTAGTGAAAAGTATATTGCAAGAGTATAAAGTAAAACCAGGATGGTACTTGATCGAACTACTGAAAATTCCAAAATTTTTGGCTTAAATACTTCCCCCATTTTGGCCCGCAAAACTCCATTGGTGAAGTAAGTTAGGCATCGCCAACCAATTGGTGATGTGCTGGTTATTCCTTGGACCACACTTTTTTATTTCTTTATAAGACTTTGTACTTGAACTATTAACTATCAAATTGACTTGGCAGATCGCCAAATCTCCCATATCATCACCAAGTTTCACTGAGTCTCAAGACTTTGTTCATCATCATTTGGGAAATTTTGGCGGTCTTGATTAAGATTGCCTTCTGCATTTGGAGATATGCCAATCTATCATTTTCACCACCATTGGGGTTTATTCTAGGACTTTTGCCGATGCCTTTCTCACTTGGTGCATTGCCAAATATGTTTGGCGATGCCCCTTTTGACTACATTTTTTCCCATTTGGCTTGATATGCCTTCTTTTGTTTTCTTTTGTTCTTTAATCATTCTTGAGCATAAAAGCTAACATTGCAAGAACAAATTAGTTAGTTTATAAAGTAAACACATGCATTGAGGATGACACATGCACCAAATAAAGCCCAAATATGAGTCCAACTAGGGACTCATAACTTGGCCGGTACATGTGCTTATTTTGGATGTGTCCAAAAGGGTTACAGGCTTTCTACATGTGCAAATGCTCAAAAGTAAGGTCAAGAGGGTCATTCCCAAGGACAAATTATATTGGGTGGTCAAGAGAAACAAAGGGTTCCACAATGTAGTGCCCCGTGCAATAATAGGTTTTCTGCTTTACATCCTAGACAAGAGGTAGAAGGGACTCCCGATGTGGTGACCATTATGTTGAAAGTCATTGATTATTATGTGCATGCATTGCCTGATCCGAGTGTAAGTTTTTCTTATGTCACTCCTTTCCTAGCTATTGAGTATGGTATATGTCCCAAAATTTTGAGAGAACCTCTTTCAGTTTATATTCCTAGGAGTGAGTCAGTTATAGGTTGTAGAGTTTATCGAGGATGTCCAGTGCCAGTTTTGCTTCAAGTCATTCCTTGTGATCATGTTGAGCTAGAAATGGTTGATTTTGATGCCATTTTTTGGATGGATTGGTTACATGCTTCTTATGCTTTTATAGATTGTAGGATTCAAAAAGTCAAATTCGAATTTCCAAATTACCTTGTTTTTGAATGGGTAGGTAATGACTTAGCTTTCAAAGGTCAATTTACCTCTTATCGTAAAGCCAGAATGATGATTTCTAAGGGGTGTATCTATCATATAGTAAGGTTTAGAGATGTTAATTTTGAGTCTCCTACTACTGAATCAGTTCCTATGGTAAATGAGATTTTGGATATCATTACTGAAGATTTACCCAGTACTCCTCCTAAAAGGGGAGTAAACTTTGGCTTAGATCTTCTTTCTGATACTTAACCTATCGTCATTCCTCCTTACCAAGTATCACCTACAAAATTGAATGAGTTAGTGGATTTGTTGGAGAAGGGTTTTTTTAGGCCAAGTTTGCCACCATGGGTTGCTCTAGTATTATTTGTGAGGAAGAAAGATAAGTCGCTTCGGATATTGTATTGACTATCGACAATTGAATAAGGTGACTATAAAGAATAAGTATTCCTTACCAAGTATAGATGATTTGTTTGACCAATTGAAAGGTGCTACTCACTCCTCCAAAATTGTTCTTCATTCTAATCAGTTGATGGTAAGGGAATGTGATATTCTCAAGATAGCCTTTTGTACTAGATGTCATGACCCAAGTTTAGGGCCTAGATGTGAGATGGCGAATGGGAACCCAAAGGGACCCAAAAAATCCTCTTAGCATATCAATCACACATCCTTGGTCGCAGAAGTGAAGTAAACAATAACAAGTGATATATAAAATGGGAAGTGGGACTAAGGGAAGTCTTGAATATAAACAAGTATAAAAGTCAAGCTCATAATACAATAACATCATAATATCCAACATATACCTTTAAAATTGGAATGGAGTAGGGGCCAAGACACTTTCCGGGCTCAACCTCATAATGTCAAATGTTCAACATAAGGAAGTCATAAAAATAACAAGAGAAAAGTAGATAGTGTCCTTGAACTCGAGAACTCACCAAGATTATCTTTGGAGTATCTCACTAGCCACGTGGAGGATGATAAGAGGAGCTTTGATCCCTACATGGTGATATAATGTAGGCATAAAGTGTGCGTTAGTACATTTGAATGTACTAAGTATATAGGATGCAATGCAACAAGACCTAAGCCGATGTAGTCAAAATGCATAATCACAGTCAACAGATTGCATAATTCAATATGGCATGCATGATCAATACTTGAAGAAAAACATGCTTTTAAATCATTCATCTTGCATAGGAAATAATACATGTGTGGGAAGAGACCTCAACCGGCAAAGAATAAGACTAAGTGAGCTACATCTTAGAATCTCGATGATTATCCCTCATCGGTAAAGAGGTGGTCTACTTGGCGAGGTAAACCATACTTGACCTTAAGGGAACATGACCCATTTCGTATGAAGTAACCCTCCTCACGGGAACATGACCCATTTCGGAGAGGGTTTCATTAAGAAGTGCACTAAATGGATCAACTAGTAAAGCATGGGTAAAGTATACTCCTATGTTGGCACATATTATGAGGAAAGGAATATGAACCATGAAGATGGTCCATGCCATATCCAATCCATTGGTGCTAAGCTTAATCCCACAGAATAATTGAAATAATCACAATTTAGCAATTTGTAAGAAATATGGAAACATGACATGAGTAGCTCTAAAGCATCTTTGACCTCTAATGGTGAGCCTAACTTTAATACATAAGAATAGCTCCTCATCAAACATTACCTTTGCATTAACATCAATTGCCCATAAGAGGTAAAATCTTTGAAAAAGGGTTTAATCTGGCATTTACAATATCATATATATTTTCATTAATTCAATACATTTTTGAAAGTCCAAAATCATCATAAAGTCACTTGACTCATAAACCATGCAATAGATCATCAATAACTCCAAGAATCCTTGTCAAGACATTTTATCAGACCCTTGGTAGGTGTATAGTGCTTGTTCAAAATTACGCAATTCAAGAGTGTACTAATATGAGAAAACTCAATGCAAATCAACCCACCAGCATATAGTAAAACCCTCATATAGAATACCTTGAAATTTATCATCAGATCTCATAATAGATCATAGTTTCATAACTCAAAACATGTATAGTCTCAATAGACAAAACTCATTCATAGTACAAGCTTGAAAATAGATAGCCATATATAATAAATCAATATTTTAAAAAATCCCAACATAATTTATACTCATAGTCCATAATACAAAATACCCATAGATAATACAACTTGAAAACACACAAGTTTCATAAAAATGGAGATTGGGCTCCATAGTTTAAAGGACCCAATGGATGAAACCCACATACCTAAATTTGGGAATTCCTTGATGTAGACTTGAAGGAGACTTAAAGTTTGAATGTAGTTCTTGAGATCCGAAATTAAGCTTGACAATTGAATTTGGATGAAATATTTGGTTAAGTCTTTGAGAGGGTTTTGAGAGTGTCTTGAGTGATATAGAGTTGAAACATAGCTAAGTATAGATTTTTTCACGCATAAATGGGCATGGGCCATGACTCTAAGGCCCTTCGGCCAAAATGAAAAACCAAGGAAAACAAAACACAGGTCCGTGCCCTTGGCACGTCATGGACCAGACGGGAAGTTCCTCCAACACAAATCCGCACCCCTGTCACGTCGCGGCCAGGGCACAGATGGCCGCTGGAAATTGAATGTTGATGAAAATTATTTTTCTCTACGGGTCCTCTAAAATAGGGGTTATGCACATTCACCTCTCAGTTTTTCCCTCTGATCAAGAATACAAAGTTGGATTTTCGATATCTCGCATGGATTTTGAGATATATACAAGTTACAAATATAGGCATTTCCGAAGCACATTTTGGGGGCATTTTTGAGGCATTTCAATATCTTGTCCTTGGGAATATTTGTCTCCGAATGTTAAAGATACATAAATAAGAGAAGCAATCATGAAGATTTCAGCCTGACATGAATACATCAAATGCATCTAAGCATCATTTTCAAGAATCTCAACATGAATGCCAAAAATCACCATAAACTTGTCAATATAAACATGGATGCATGCAAAATGACATAAGGGTTGGAACTTAAGACTTGAAATCATATAAGAGACTTAAATTAGTTCCTTCGGCTTGAGTAGAGTGGTAGAGATATGGATATCACTTTCTCATGTCCGCCTCGGCTTCCCATGTGGCACTTTCAACTTGTTGGTTCCTCCAAAGGACCTTGACGGAACCTGTATCTTTGTTTCTCAACCTCTTCGCTTGTCTATCAAAAATCTCCATCGGAACCTCCTCATAAATCGAATTATCTTCTACAACACCCACAACATCCAAGGGTACTATAGTATTTGGGTCACCCACATACTTCCTCAACGTGGACACATGGAAGACCGGATGTACCATGTCCATCTCCATGGGCAATTCCAACTCATATGCAACCTTACCAATCATCCTCAAAACTCTATAAGGACCCACAAACCTAGGGCTTAACTTCCCCTTCTTGCCAAACTAGGCCACACCCTTCATAGGTAATACCTTCAAATAGACCCAATCACCAACCTTAAACTCTAGATCTCTTCTCCTCACATCGGAATTGGTATTTTGTCTACTTTGGATTGTTTTCAATATTTCCTTGACCAACCTCACCTTCTCCAAGACTTTCATGACCAAAACCAGACCTAGCAAAGCCATTTCCCCCACTTCAAACCACCCAACCATGGATCTACAATGCCTACCATAAAATAAGCTTCAAAAGGAGTCATACCAGTGCTTGAGTTGTAGCTATTTTTGTAAGCAAACTCGATGAATGGAAGATGTTCATCCCAACTACCCTTAATCTCCAAAACATAAGCTCTAAGCATATCCTCAAGACTTTGGATAGTCTTATTGATTTGACTATCTGTTCGAGGATGAAAAGTCGCGCGAAGCTTAACCTTGGTACCAAGACCTCTTTGGAAGGACCACCAAAAGTGAGAAGTGAATTGAGAACCACGATCCAAAATGATTGACAAAGGCACCCCATGCAATCTAACCAACTCATGAATGTACAATTTGGCATAATCTTTGGCGCCATAAGTAATTTTGACTAGTAAGAAGTGAGCCGACTTTGTCATTCTATCCATAATGACCCGAATAGAGTCAAAATATTTTCTAGTCTTAGCCAACCCAACCACAAAATCCATGTTGATCTCTTCCCACTTCCAAGTAGGAATTTTTGTATCTTGGGCTAGGCCACCCAGCCTTTGATATTCGATTTTCGCTTGTTGGCAATTGTGACATCCGGATATGCACTTAAGAATGTCTCTCTTCATACCACCCCACCAATACACTTCCTTGAAGCCTCTCTACATCCTTATAGAACTGGGGTGACTGAATAGAATGAATTATAGTCCTCTTTCAAGATCAATTCTTTCAAATCATCCACATTTGGCACACAGAATCTATCTTAGTACCTAAGGGCACCATCTCTACCTTAGGAGAAAACCTCCACTTTACCATCTCTCACCAAGGCTTTCAACTCTAGCAAGGCGAGGTCAAGATCTTGTTTTACCTTTACTTTCTCAATCAAAGAAGATTTAGAACCATCAACAACCACTACACCCCTATTATTAACTTTTTTCAACCTAAGCCCAATCTAGCCAATCGGTGAACCTCTCTACCCACCTCATTTCCACCATCATCAACATTAGCTAAACTACCCATAAACACCCTACTTAAAGCACTGACCACAACATTAGCTTTGTCGGGGGTGATAATGCATACTCATATCATAATCTTTAAGGAGATCTAACTACTTTCTTTGTCTCAAGTTAAGATCTTTTTGGGTGAACACGTATTGAAGACTCTTATGGTTGGTAAATACATCAACATGAACCCCATAAAAGTACTGACACCAAAATTTTCAATGCAAATACCACAACCGCTAATTCAAGATCATGGGTGGGATAATTCTTCTCATACATCTTAAGTTGTATAGAGGCATACACTATCACCTTACCACCTTGCATCGAAATACATCCCAAACCAATTCTTGAGGCATCACAATAAACAAAAAATCCTTCCAACCCTTCCTGTAGTGCCAAGATTGGAGCGGAGACAAGCCTATCTTTCAAAATTTAGAAACTCTTTTTGCACTTATCGGTTCATACAAATTTCGCCTTCTTTTCAGTCAACATAGTCATAGGAGAAGCAACAGAAGAGAAACAATTTACAAACCTCCGGTTATAACCCGCCAAATCCAAGAAGCTTCTAATGTCCGATGGAGTCAAAGGTCTAGGCCAATTTTAATCACCTCCATTTTCTTAGGATCCACCTTAATATCATCACCTGAAACCACATGTCCCAAAAGTGCAACCTCTTTCAGCCAAAACTCACATTTTTCAAATTTAGCATACAACTTCTCCTCCCTTAAGATTTGCAACACCACCCTCAAGTGATCCACATGCTCCTCTTCACTATGGGAATAGATCAAGATATTATCAATAAACACCACCACAAACAAGTCAAGGTAGGGTTCAAAGACCCTATTTATAAGATCTATAAATATAGCTGATGCATTAGTCAACCCAAAAGGTATAACCACAAAGTCAGAGTGCCCATACCTAGTCAGAAAAGCAATCTTGGAAATATCACTCTCCCTCACCTTCAGTTGGTGGTACCCATACCCACGATCAATCTTATGAAAATGACTAGCCCTTTGAAGTTGGTCAAAAATGTCATCAATCCTTGGTAGACAGTACTTGTTCTTTATGGTGACTCTATTAAGTTGTTGGTAATCAATGCACATTCTAAGAGAACCATCGTTCTTCTTCACAAAAAACAGCGGTGCACTCCAAGTTGACTTATTGGGCCTTATAAAACCCTTTTCCAACAAATCCCTCAATTTCTCCTTCAACTCCACCGGGACCATATGGTAAGGGGGAATAGAAATGAGTTGAGTATCAGGAAGGAGGTCTATACCAAAATTTATTTCCCTTTCGGGAGGAACATCGGGAAGACCATCAAGAAAGACATCAAGAAACTCATTAACCACCGGAACTGACTCAATAGGCAGGACTTTGGACTCCACATCCCTAACCCTCAAAAGATGATAAAGACAACTTTAGGAAATCAAATTTTAGGCTTTAAGATAAGAATTGAATCTACCCTTGACCACCACATCACAACTTTACCACTCAAGGATGGGTTTAGGGAATTGGTTCTACAATCAATAGAAGCATAATATGCATGCAACCAATCCATCCCAAGAATGACATCAAAATCCACCATGTATAATTCAACAAAATCACAGGCAAGACTTTATGAAAAATGAACACGAGGCAATTTATGTAGACTATTTTAGTAACAATGGACTCACCAACAGGGGTAGACACTTCATAAGGTTCGTACAACAATTTGGGACTAACATAAAGCTTTTTGGCAACAAAAGGAGTACCAAAAGAAAGAGTGACACCCGAGTCTATCAATGCATACACATCAAAATCAAAAACCATTAATATACCGATGATGACATCAGATACCTCATTCACCCCTTGTCTCCCTTGAAGAGTATAAAATCTATTTTTCCTTGGTGCACCCCCTTGTTGGCCTCCTCATCCCCTTTGACCTGCATTTGCACCTTGGCCTTGAGGATGACCAACTACACCTTTGGGTTGAGCATGAGGATAATCAATAACTTTGTGACCCAATTCACCACAACCAAAGCAAGGGCTAGAGTTATTCAAACATGGGCCACCATAGCCTTTCCCAAACATTTAGCACCTAGGATTTGTCACCCCCTCATTACCACCTTGGAATCATTGATTAGGCACCCTATCATTAGCAAACCTTTTGTTGGATGCATTGGATGACCCTTGGGCTTGGAATTTGTGGCCTTGAGGAAATCGGCCACCCTTAGAACCTTGGAACCACCTTCAAATCGAGCCCTCATTGACTCACCAACCCTTCTCTTTCTAAGCTTCTTCCTCACTAGTCGCTTGAATATGTCATGAGCCGAGACAAATCTATGTCTCCTACTAGCATGGCAGTACGACACTCCTCATTTACCAAGTCAGATACACCTGACACAAACTTGTTCATCCTTGACCTAGGCTCAGCAACCAATTGCGGAGCATACTTGGAGAGTTGGTTGAACTTGAGGGCATACTCCCTCACACACATAGAACCTTGTTTAAGGTTCATAAAGTCCATCATTTTTTCCTCCCTTAGCTCAATAGGAAATAACCGGTTGAGAAATACCTCCTTAAAATCCACTCAACGAATAGAATCATCATTCCCCTTCTCTATCTTCTATTAAGTGAACCATATTTGAGCCACCACTATGAGTTGGTAGGCTACCAACTCCATTTTTTCATCCGAATTACCCCTATATTGGACAACACCTTATACACATCATCAATGAATTTTTGGGGATCCTCGTCCACCTTGGACCCATAGACTCTGATGGATCATCCAAGTAAAATTCCTCACCCTTGAGACCGGAGTAGGAGCATAAGGGGCTTGGGCCCCTTGGATGTTTTGGTTGGTCATAACATGAGACAACATTGCAATAGTATCTTGGAATTCTTGTTAGCCTACCCCTCATTCTTGAGGAGCTTGAGGAGTGGGAGGAGCCAGTCGCTCCTCCGGTGTACGGGCTTTTCTTCCTCTTGGAATCAACATGATCTAAAATAGCAAAGATCATTCATTAGGGAAAAGCCTTACCTTACCTTCTATAGCACGACATAGATCACGAAGAAGGGAAATATTTCCTAAAATGTCTCATAGCCTCATACTCATAGTCGTGATGCACTTCACTACTATAAAAAAGACACTAACCGACGTGATGTGTTAGATTTTGACAACCATTACAACCTAGTATTCTGATACTAAGTTTGTCATGACCCAATCCTAGGGTCTAGACGTGACATGGGAATGAGAACTTGAAGGGACATAAACTATCATCGTAGCATATCAATCACACATCCTTGGTCGTAGAAATAAAGTAAACAATAACAAGAGATATATAAAATGGGAAGTGGGACTAAGGGAAGTCTTGAATATAAACAGGAATAAAAGTCAAGCTAATAACACAATAACATCATAATATCCAATATACACCTCTAAACTTGGAATGGAGCGGGGGAAAAGACACTTTCCGGGCTCACTCCCATAATGGAAAATATTCAACATAAAGAAGTCTTAGAAATAACAATAGAAAAGTAGATAGTGTCTTCGAACTTGAGGACTCACTAAGCTTGTCTTTCAAGTATCTCACTATCCACGTGGCAGATGATCAAGAGAAGCTCCGGTCCCTACATGGTGATATCATGTAAGCATAAAGTATACATTAGTATATTTTAATGTACTAAGTTTGTATGATGCCATGCAACAAGACATAAGTCGATGTAGTCAAAATGCATAATCATAGTCAATAGATAGCATAATCTCAATATGACATGCACAATAAATGCTTGAAGTAAAACATGTTTTTAAATCATTCATCTTGCATAAGACATAATACAAGTGTGGGAAGAGACCCCAACGGACAAAGAACAAGACTAAGTGAGCTAAAACATGGAATCCTAATGAATTCCCCTCATCGATAAAGAGATGATTTACTTGCCATGGTAAACCATTCTTCACCTTATGGGAACATGACCCATTTCGTATGAAGTAACCCTGCTTACGGGAAAATGACTCATTTCGAAAAGGATTTCATTAGGAAGTACACTAAATGGGTTCACTAGTAAAGAAAGGATAAAGTATACTCCTATGTTGGCACATAGTTTGAGGAAAGGAATATGAGCCCATGAAGATGGTCCATGCCACATCCAATTGATTGGTGCTAAGACTAATCCCACGGAATAATTGAAACAATCACACTTTAGCAAGGACTTAATATGACATTTAGAATATCATAGACATTTTCATCAACTCAATACATTTTTGAAAGCAAAAATCATCATAAAGTCATTTGACTCATAAATCATGCGATAGATCATTAATAACTCCAATAATCCTTGTCAAGATATTTTATCAGACATTTGGTGGGTGTATAATGCTTATTAAAAATCATGCAATTCAAGTAATTTTAGAAAACTTATTAAAAATCATGCAATTCAAGAGTGAAATAATTTGAGAAAGCTTAATGTAATTCAACTCACCAACACATAGTAAAACCCTCGTATAGAATACCTTGAAATTCATCATCAGATCTTATAATAGATTATAGTTTCATTGCTCAAAATATGCATAGTCTCAATAGACAAAACCCATTCATACTACAAGCTTGAAATAGATAGTCATGTATAATAAATTAATATTTCAGAAAACCCCTATTTAATTTATACTCATAATCCATAATTAAAGATACCCACAGATAATACAACTTCAAAATATGCAAGTTTCATAAAAATAGAGATTGGGCTCCATGGGTAAAAGGACCCAATGGATGAAACTCACATACCTAAATTTAGGGATTCCTTCATGTAGACTTGAAGGAGATTTAAAGTTTGAATGGAGTTCTTGAGATCCGAAATTAAGCTTAAGATACTTGAATTTAGATGAAATATTTGGTTAAGTCTTAGAGAGGGTTTCGAGAGTGTCTTGAGTGATATAAAATTGAAAATGATTATGTATAGGTGTTTTCACGTATAAGTAGGCATGGAGCCATGACCCCAAGATTCTTGGTCCGAAATGAAAAATCAAGGAAAACAAAACACTGGATTGCACACTTAGCACATTGTGGACCAGATAGGAAGTTCCTCCAATGCTAATTCGCGCCCTTGGTGCGTTGCGGTCAGGGTGCGGATGACCATTGGATATCGAATTTTTGTGAAAATTATTTTTTGCTACGGGTCCTCTAAAATCAGAGTTATACTCATTTCCTACATAATTTTGTCCGATAATCAAAAATTCAAAGTCGAATTTTGGATATCATGCATGAATTTTAAGATATATAAAAATTATGATTATGGGCATCTTCAAAGCGCATATTATGGGTGTTTGGGCCGTTTCACTATAGATGGGAACTTTGATTTTGTTATGATGTCATTTGGGCTGACTAATGCCCCAACAATGTTTATAGGTCTTATGAATCGGGTGTTCAAGCCATATCTTGGCACTTTACTGGTGGTTTTCATATATGACATTCTGATTTATTCATAAAGTGGGAAAGAGCATATGGATTATTTGAGGTTGGTGCTTTGGACTTTAAGGAAAAAATAATTATTTGCAAAGTTTAGTAAGTGTGAGTTTTGGTTGCACAACATATCCTTCCTTGGCAATATTGTATCTGATGATGGTATTAAAGTTGACCCAAAGAAGATTGAGGTCATGAAGAATTAGCCTATACCATTATCTTCTTCAGATATTCAAAGTTTTTTTTGGCTTGGATGGCTATTATCTGATTTATTCATAAAGTGAGCAAGAGCATATGGATTATTTGAGATTGGTGCTTTGGACTTTGAGGAAAAATAATTATTTGCAAAGTTTAGTAAGTGTGAGTTTTGGTTGCACAATATATCCTTCCTTGGCCATGTTGTATCTGATGATGGTATTTAAGTTGACCCAAAGAAGATCGAGGTCATGAAGAATTGGCCTATACCATTATCTTCTTCAGATATTCAAAGTTTTTTTGGCTTGGATGTCTATAATTGAAGGCTTATTTTGAAGGTATTTCATCCATTACTTCACCTTTTTCTAGGTCGATTCAAGAGAAGGAAAAATTCCAATGGTTAGATGAATTTGAGAAGAGTTTTCAGACTTTAAAAGATCGTCTTACATTGACACCTATTTGATAGTACTGAATGGGTTAGATGTATTTTTGGTGTATTATGATGCTTCCCGTATTTGTTTGGGTTGTGTGTTAATGCGACATGGCAACATAATAATATATGCATCTAGACAGTTTAAGGTGTATGAGCAAAATTACTCAATCCGTGATCTTGGGTAAAGGTTATATTGTTTGCTTTGAAGATTTGGCGACACTATTTTTATGGGTTCATGTTGATGTATATACCAAACACAAGAGTTTGCAATATGTGTTCACCCAAAGAGATCTCAACTTGAGGCAAAAAAAGTGGTTGGAGCTTCTCAAGGACTATGAAATGAGTGTGCAATACCATCTAGGAAAGGAAAATATTATAGTTGATTCTCTTAATAGGATATCTATGGGTAGTGTGGTTCATATTGATGAGGCCAAGAAGGAGTTGGTGAAGGATGTGTACCATTTGGAAAGATTGGGTGTTAGATTGGCTGACACTAGTGATAGTGATATCCATGAGCATAATAGAGTTGAATCTTCTATAGTTGTTGGTGTTAAGGAAAAATAGGACTTAGACCTATCACTGGTTAAATTGAAGAAGTTGGTTTTCAAAAAAAAGATAGAGGTTTTCTCCCAATGGGGATATAGTATACGTTATTATCTAGATTGATTATGTGTTCCAAATGTTAACTGCCTAAGAGAAGTGATTTTAAGAGAAGGCAATAACTTTCCATTTTCTATACATTCGGGATCCACAAAAGATGTACTAAGACTTGAAAGAAGTGTATTGGTGGAATGACATGAAGAAGGATATAGACAAGTTCGTGAAGCAATGCCCTAATTGTTAACAAGTGAAAGTGGAACATCAAAGGCCTGATGTCTTAACCCAAGACATAGAGATTCTTACTTGAAAGTGAAAAGATGTGAATATGGACTTTATGACAGGCTTGCTTCGTACTCATAAGCAACATGATTCTAATTGTGTAATCATGGACAAAATGACTAAGTTGGCTTATTTTCTACCTATCAAGGCTACTATTAATGCAACGTTGTATAATTGAGATTTGGTTAGATTGCATGGTGTGCCTTTGTCTATCATATTAGATCAAGGTGCCCAATTCACTTCTCACTTTTGAAGGTCATTTCAGAAAAGGCTTAGCACTATGGTGAAGTTGAATATCGCATTTGATCCTCAAATCGATGGACAAGCTAAAAGGACAATTCAAACTTTGGAAGACATGTTAAGGTATTGTGTGTTGGAGTTCAAAGGTAATTGGAATGGTCATCTACTACTCATTATGTTCACTTACAACAATAGTTATCATGCTAGGATTGAGATGACATCATTTCAGGCTTTGTACGGAAGCATATGTAGGTCCCTAGTGGGTTTATTTGAAATTTGTGAGATGGATTTGGTTTGTTTTTTCTTTGTGTTAAATGTTATGGAGAAGGTGAATTTGATATAAGAAAAGCTAAAAAATAGCTCAAAGTCGTCAAAAATCATATTCAAATATTAGGAGGGACCTTCAGTTCTATGTTGGGGATTGGGTGTATGTGAAGGTTTCATCCATGAAGGGTGTGATGTATTTTGGAAAAAGGGAAAGTAAAGTTCCTAGTATGTAGATCATTATAATATTGTGATAAAATTGTGCAGAGGATTGGTAAAATAGCCTCTAAATTAGATTTCCCTTTGGATATGAGTTCCATTTATCCTGTATTCTATGTATCCATGTTGAGGAAGTTGGTTGGTGACCCAAGTACCATTGTGCCTTCAAAAGTTGTAGAAGTTTAAGAAAAACTTGACATATGAAGATTTTCTGGTTGAAATCTTGGACCAGCAAGTCAAGAGGCTTTGTAACAAGGATATTGCATCTGTCAAAGTCCTTTGGAGGAATAAACATGTTGAAAGTGTCACATGGGAAACTTAATTAGATATGATGTGATGATAACGGGAAACTTAATTAGATATGATATAATGATACCTTTAACTATTTCAATTTATTCAAGCCTAAGGTAATAGATTCTTCATATTTAAATAGTCTAAATCTCTCATTTCTATATTTTCATGTAATAACATGCATGCTCGTGAAATTGATTTAAATGATGTTTTTTGGCAAGGATTTGAAGATTTCATGGTTCAAATGCTAGATTTTCATTATTTCACTCATGTTGGGTTATTTTATGCTCATTAAGATCTTTTCAAGATAAGTCCTATCTCATTCGAGGACGAAGGAACCTAACGGGGAGATGATGTAAGGAAAACAATGTCGTAAGACCTTAATAGGGTTTAAAAATCTTGTTTTTCGAGACTTTTTTTCCAAAGGTGCCCACCAAGGAGTACATCACTGACCATGGTTCACACCACTATCTAAGAAAGGCTCACATGGAGGGTCCTTTAACCCTTGTTGATAGCTTCCTAGAAGGTGTACCCCACTACGGAGCATACCACGGCTTGTGGTATCCCTCATGGAGGGTGCCCTTCACTTTGCCTCCTTGAGTCTACCTAAGAGTTCATACCTTGAACCCTGGGGCATGGTGCACACCACATTTCATGGTGTATGTGTCGTGGTAGTGTACTACCTAGACATCCAGGTGAGTTTTCGTAAGGGTACCATGGTGTTTTCCCACATTAGATATTTATATGTGCACTCATTAATTAATGGAGTTCCATGCATCAAACCCACCAACTTTTATGTACGTTCAAATGAAGCATGTTATGAAAGATAAGGGTTTTCAATTAAATGTTCATGAAAGTTTATGAAATTTACAAAGTTTTAATGAAACCTGTTTTATGAATGTATAAAGATTGGTGAAAGATTAAGTCTCACCAATGATGGATTTGCTTGTGATGAAGATAATTCACACTTGAATGCATATCTCAGATTTATAAGTTACTCCTATTATGATGAAATTATGTTTCAAAGCTTAAGAATGTATATGAATATGATCATGTTATAAATATTCTGTGGGACTTGACTTAGCGTGGAGAAGCCTTGAGGTGGGATTCTGTGAGGTAGACGTTAAGGTTATCCACCTAATCCTAGTCGCAACCTCTTGTAAAAAACTATGTGCCACCTCAGGAGCCCTTGTAGGCTAAGACTAGTGGATCCATAATAGAAAAAGTTAAAGTTAAATATGTGCATTCATTAATTGATGGAGTTCTACCTATAAGTAGTCTCCCCGAGCCAATTCAGGGGGTTATGTTAGATTCTATCTAGTAGCTCATATGGTCTTATATGTTAGTTATTTTCTTCTCCCACATTAGATATTTATATGATAATTTGAGATGTTTATGTTGTTCAACTTATGTTTTAAATGATGCATTGATAATTCAACATCTCTTGGGCTTTATTCCTTATTATAATTATGCATATTACCTTTTTTATAATATAATGGTTTCCTTATTGTACTGCATCCCATATTCTTAATACATCGATACATACTTTTGCCTATATGATCTCACCATGTAGAGACCGATACTCCTCCTCCCTGTGCATGTGGCTACCTTGGGATCATATTGAAGACAAGTGTTGGTGAGTCATCTAGTTTGAGGATAATAGCTTTCTTTTTCACACTCGTTGTATTAAGACATTTTGACTATCTAGTTGTATTTTCTTTTGCTACTTTTAATTGAGAGTGAGCTAGAAACATATCATAGCCCATGATAAGTCTAAAGCTAAAAGTACTGTATGAAATATATGGGGAGTTTATTTTTTAATCCTTGTAATATGAGTTAATCTCCCTTAGGCTAGTTTTCTCTTAATTTTTTGCACTTATTTGTGCTCATTACCTATGACATGTTTGATGAATACTAAGAGGATTGAGTGAGGTATCTTCAGGTCCATCAATTGCCATATTACGACTAGGCCCTAGGCTTGGATCGTGACACTCCATAGGGGAAAGGATTTCATGGATGAAAAACTCACTAGAGTGATTGGCTTGAAAAATTTGAAGATTAATGGAGGACTTGACTTGGTCTTCAATGGAGTCTTGCTTGAAGGAGAAGAAAGCCTTGAAAATAATTTATTAGAGAGAGAATTTTCGTACTCTGTGAATTATGGAAGAATGAGTTCAATTTGTGGGTTAAAGGTGATTTATAGAATGAAATTTATTCTTAAAAAATGTCTAAATTCAGTTAATGATGCATAGGAAAAAGTCCAATATTCCCTTACTTAATGTTGAAATTGTAAGGAAGAATTTGGCCTATCATGAAACAAGTTTGTGACACGAAGACATTTCATAGGTACTTTTGTGCAAAGTTTGATTGTTTCCAGATTTGGCTAAGTAAAAATTTGAACTAACTTTGAATATGTCTGCGACGCTCTCTTGTCGAGGACCCTTCTGAAAAAGCAATTTTCTCAAAATTTTAATTTGCAATCTGTTTGTCCTAAAAATCCACCGAGGTTATTTTTCCAATTTTACCTTATTTTATTATGTCCCAACTTTTAAATAACTCAGAGTATTACAGTTTAACACTTACGATGCTAAGAAATATAGAAACTACCTTTTGTCAAAAATTGTTTGAGGAAATCACAGACTTGGTCTACCAATTGTAGATTGAACTACGACTCATAGATGGGGGTTTCTGTCATGGACCAAGCCTATGGCCTAGTTGTGACATAGCGAATGAGGTACCTGTAGGTACCTCATCCAAGCCATCTTAGCATATTAAGCATTCATAAGTATAAACCCATACATACTGCGGAAATAAAATGGGATAGGGTCTAAGGGACATCACTTAATTAAAAAGGAAGCATCTCAACCACATACATCTTCTTCCATAACATACCACCTAAACATGAGTCAACGGGAGCCAGTGCACGACGATTTCCATTAAATAGAAAAGATACTAAAATAAATTAGAAAGTAGAAGCCTCTTGTTTAAAAAGTCAAAAATATACATCCGTTTGAATTATACAAAACATGAATATGAATAGGTGAACAACCCGAACTAAGGGCTCACCTCTAAACTAGTCTTGAACGCTAGTAAAATTGGACACGAGATAGAGTAGGAGGAGCATTGGTCCCTACATGGTGACATCATGTAGGAAAAATATATATTAGTACATTAAAATATACTAAGTATGTGAGATGCAATGCAAGTATGAAATTGTAAAGCCATCATTCATAAATCGAAAGACTTCAATGCATGAAATGGTAAAGGCATCACTTATGAGCTTAAGCATGTACAAGGATTAACGTTTTCAATATGAAGTAAAAACAATGCAACATTTGTAACACATGTGATGGAATAAAAATGTCAAATATCATACTTTGTGGGAATGGACCATAACTGATATATAAGACCATACGAGCTACTACATGAAATCCAACATAACCCCCTGTATGATCACGGGAGACCACTTGCTGGGTGGAACTCTGTCACATAACATGCATCATCATATAACATACATTTTCTACATGGATCCACTAACCTAGCCGACAAAGGCTCCTATGGTGGTACATAGTTAATGGGGAAAATGGTTGCTTCTAGGGTTTTCTTACCAAACCCCATCTCAATTCCTCATTTGGTGATAAGTCATCCCATGGAATTCTTTTAAACATATTCTTAGTCAAATAATGACACTTATAATCATAAGTAGCAACTGCAAAGAGTAGCTCGGAACTTAGGAACCACCAAGTGAGAACAGTCCTTTCACCTTGGAGGCCATCATAAACATCATTTAGGACATTATTGACTTGTATATGTCTTTAACAAAACATTAACTTAAAATCCTTTATTTTATACCCTATTGATCATCAATATATCGTGGAAATATTGACTTAAACTTAGTGGCCTTAAAACATGAACTAGAAAACTCATGAATCAATAGGGTCATGCATGATCATCGGAAAAATATACTTATTTAAAACATACATTAACTATCCACATCATTATTTAAGACACTAATCATTAGAGTCATTATCATCAACTCAAAACTCATGGAAATACTTAATAAGACATTCTATGATAACATTAAAGACAAAACACATCATAATACATCATGAAATCATCATTAGCATGCATGGTAGTATTTAAAGAAACTTAAAGAAAAGGTAAAAGATTTAGTGAAGGACTTTGAGGGTGAAAGGAACCCAAAAACTTAAGAAGAAGGAACTTGAAACCTCTGGGAAGAATCTTGAAACCCTAGCCTTTTGCCTTGCCTCCTAGAGCGAGTAATGCCTTAGGATTGTTGCGAATATGAAAGAATGAAAAGAATTGGAATCTTTAGGGATTTTAGGTCTGATTAGGATCCTAAAGAATGAAAAAACAATTTAAGTCTAGGATTTTTGAAAAATGACCTTCATTAAAATGGCTGTACACAAACCATGAGACCATAATTATGGGTCGTGGACTGAACCACAGGTCACGATTCATGCCGTCCTGTTCTCCTTTTTCAATCTTCATATTTTGGTTACTGACCCACTAAACTACGTAACCAAAACATAGGTCGTAAACATATCATGAGTAACGGGTAATCACACTCTGACTAGGACCAGGAACCAATTCGAATTTGGATCTTGACATGTCGGTGGTTTTTAACCGTAGGCATTTTGCCAGGAAGTTGGTGGGCTTATCATGAATTAGGTCGGGGTGGCTGGTGGTTTCGAGATCCCGTTGACAACAGAGGGAAGAGCCTATCAATAAGGCTCGTATGCTGACTCTTCTTTACATACGAAATCACCAAGTACATTTGTGCTTTCGGAGTAAGGGTCGGCTCCTGGCCAAGCACTCCTATGCTCCCCCTTTCGAGACCATCTACTTGGCCTATTCAAATTTCCATTTCCCAGGGCCCCATTCACTGACAAAACTACGGACTGTAAACAGAACCATGGGTCATCCAATTGGTCATGGTTTCCTTTTCAAAATCTCCAAATTTCCTTCATCTTCTGGAACCGACTCCATGAGTCATTGTATGGTCCATGTTTCCTTTCGATTCACTTGACAATACAAAATTCAACCTCTAAAGCCTCCTGTTCACGAGGCTGGTCTACAGCTCGTGGATTGAACCATGGGCCATGAACAACGCTTGTGAAATGAGTTATGAACTTTCCTAGTCCAACTTTTCTGCACATACTTCACTCCCAACTTGTGGGTCCGTATAATATCTGCTCTTGGGAACATTCTTTCCCAAATATACTTAAACGTAGACTTTAAAGTAAACATTATCTAACAACCCAGCATGCATGCAAAAATGCAAAATCTAAACATCCTTTCATGAAATTTTCAAAATCCATACTTAAAATAGGTCTTAAAATAGTACATAAACATGAAAATAAGTATATACATCATGTAAAACTGAAATGCAAGAAATTGGAGGTTTTAGGCAAGAATGACTTAATACCATAGGCTTGAGTAGAATGGAAAAGATACGGATAGCGCCTCAACATGTCCTCTTCTGCTTCCTATGTTGTATTTTCAATTTTTTGATTCTTCCAGAGCACTTTAACGGATGCAACCTCGTTCTTACTTGCCCTCTTTACATGCTGATCTAAGATTTCAACCGGTACCTTTTCATAACTCAAATTTTCCTCAATATTCACCTCTTCCAATGGGACTACAGAGTTTGCATCACTTATGAACTTTCTCAACATTGATACATGAAAAAACAAATAAATCAAGTTCACTTCCTTAGGTAACTCCAACTCATAGGAGACCTTGCCAACTCTTCTAACCACCCTGTAAGCCCCTACTCACCTAGGGCTTAATTTCCCCTTTTTTCCAAAATAGATCACACCTTTCATGGGAGACATCTCAAGTAGACCCAATCACCAATGTTAAACTCAAGATCCCTTCCCCTCACATTAGAATAAGACTTTTGCCGACTTTGAGGTATTTTCAATTTCTCGCTTATGAGTCTCACCTTTTCCATGGCATCCATGATGAGGTCCGGCCTTAGCAAGGCCATCTCACCAGCTTTAAACTACCCAACTGGTGATTTATCACTGCCCATCATATAGAGCTTTGAATGGTACCATTTTAATTCTTGAGTGGAATCTATTGTTATAAGCAACATGAATGGGAGATAAGTGATCATTCTAACTCTCCTTGAACTACAACAAACAAGCTCTCAACATATCCTCTAAGTTTTGAATTGTTGTTTCGGCTTGCCCATCAAATTTGGGATGGAAGGCAATACTTAATTTCACCTTCGTACCAAGACCACTTTGAAATGATCTCCAAAATTGAGAGGTAAATTGGGCTCCACAATCCAATATGATGGAAAATAGAACCCTATGCAATCTCACCAGTTCCTGAATATACATTTGAGCATAGTCTTTAGCACTAAATATTGTTTTGACTGATAAGAAGTTAGCCACTTTGCAATTCTATCTACTACCACCCATATGGAGTCAAAGTGATTCTTGGTCTTAGGCAATTCAACTACAAAATCCATATTGATCTTTTCCCACTTCCAAGTAGGAATGTGAATATCTTCAGCTAGGCCACCCGACTTTTGATGTTCAAACTTGACTTGTAGGCAATTCAAGTACTCGGACACAAACTTGGAAATGTCCCACTTTATTCCGTTCCACTAATAAAATTCTTTCAAATCTCTATACATCTTTGTAGAACCAGAATGAATAGAATAGGAAGAGTTGTGAGCTTCTTGTAATATCAACCTCTTCAGCTCACTATTGTTTGGCACATACAACCTTCATTGATAACAGAGTACCCTATCTCCCCTTTGTGATAAGACTTTTACTCTGCCTTCTTTCAATAAGGCTTTCAATTACACCAAGGTGAGATTAAGTGTAACACCCCACATTTTATAATACTAGTACAATGTAAATGAAATATGACATGGTTCGGTCAAATTAGCGCTAATTTTTAAAAGTGCCTGAATCTCGTGTTAATAGGCTATATGTGCGTCTAACACTTAAGAGGGTCGAGTGTATGCATGTTTTGTGTCAAACTGGGGAGATTACGACCTTAGATGAAGTAAGAGAATTGAGGTGCTTATAGGACTTAGTAAGCTAGCCGGTGAGTCACCTACTTGCCCAACTCAAATTTTCTATCTAAACGGAGAGGAGGCTCGACATCAAATTATCCCAAATCCGATTATGAATAAAGTCCATGTTAAGGATGTAAATTTAGCCTATGTTTTAGCATCACATATGTACTATATTTTCAGCCCAAGAAAGATACGAAAAAGGGCCCAAAGACATCACAAGACACCTAACAAATTGGGCCCAAAATAAGTGAAAGGAAAGTTGGAAAATAGGCAGCCCAAGCCCATCAACTTGGAGACCCATTTAGGCCCAAGTGTAAGGGCCAAGCTGGTGGATAAGCAGCTTATTAATATGTGATTTAAGATGGTCAAAAAGCCAAGAGTAAGGCGTCCATGCTAGGCCTTTAAAAGGGATAAAAACCAGCACACAAATTCATTTCAACTTGGACAAGAAAAAAATCTGCCTTTTTGGTAGTGGTTTTCTCTCGTTTAAAGGGGTGAAAGACAAGATTTACAACCTCACAAGTGTCCTTAAAGAAGCTATAAACCTTGAGTTTGAAGGTGAATAAATCTACTCATGCACCTAGTATGGTTTGTTTATCAAAACCAAAAGAACAAGTTAATCACACATATGCTGAAAATTCCGGACAGATTGTATGCTAAGGATTCTTGTGCACTTTTCTTGTTAATTAAGAGGCTTTTCTCTTTTTAGTTGGCTTTATTATGAAGTAATACTTATGTATTTAGCAAAGGTTGGTATTATAGTAATGTAACAAGGCTAATTCACCACTTTTACAGTCCACAAAAGTGAGTCCTTATATGATATCGCAATTGTGTGTTTAATATGAACTTATGGGCTGTTGGATAGAAGGCTATTGCCTCACGTACTTAACGACTGATTTGTTACTATTATAAGACTGGTTCAAGGTTTTATGTATGTGTAAATATTGCTGGAACAGTTTGGTTAGAGTTGGAATAGGTTTGGAATCGTCGACGTTGAAATGTAGCTAAGGAAGGCAACGTTATGCTGTCCATTTTTAAGTTGTGTAAAATTGTTATGTGTTGTGCTTTGTGGGCTGTTGCAAGACTGTTATGAAACTAAAACAGGCTGGACATGATGTGTACATATGAATATGTACTAGAAAATATGATTAGAGGCGAAATGATTGAAAGAATACGCTAGGGTTTATAATAGTCCGCTTGCTGCCCGTATGTTGTTTTTCTATGAGATTGGGCTTCCAAAGTGTATTTATCGGTTGCTAATACTAGTTTTATCATCTACTATGTTTTATATAAGTATTTGAAGGAAGGGAAGGTTATTTCAAGATAGTAACAAGATCATACAACGAGGTATGTAAGCCACTGGATTTCGTATTACTTGGCATGAAATCTAGAGTCTTCCTTGGCACTTAAAAGCACTCACCAACTCTGACACAACTATTCACTGTGTCTTTACTCTTGCACATGTTCATATGCTCCCATACATAGTCACCTTCAAATATGCATACATACATGGATACCAAGTTACATGGGTTCATTTTGCCAAATAAAGTCCACGAGTTATTTCATCTCATAAGCATTTCATTATTTATGTAACGTACTCTTTTCATTGTCATATTGTCTTGTATGATTATCTACATATCACATGATACATATACAGTCCTACAGCTTCAGTATTGTGACCACCAAAAGAACCATCTCAAAGGTAATTGAAAGATAAAGTACATTGTTTGTTGATAGGTGTTAGCCCGAGGGGTGGAAGATTCACCTAGCTAGGGACGATCCTATCATGGGTGGTAGGCCGAACGGTTAAGGAAGAACCTAGCCAGGGATGATCTCGATATACTGTTTATTGATGGGAGGTAGCTCGAGGAGAGGAAGAATCACCTAGCCAGGGACGTATCTATCACAGGTAGTAGCCCGAGGGGTTAAGGAATAACCTAGCAATGACGATCCCGATACAGTTTTATCACTGATCAGTTGATCATTTGTATTATAGTTGTGCACAGATTATATAGTAAAGGTAAAGTGATACAATGAACATAAAGTACATGATTCCAAAGTATAACTAAAGGTTGCCTCTTATCCTACACCTGTGCATAGTTTCATTTGAGTTGTTACTTCATGTACAGTATATCCTGCCTTACATATTCAGTACATTATCCTGTACTAACGTCCCTTACGGGGGACCTGCATTTCATGCTGCAGGTACAGGTTCTAGTAGATCTCTCCAGTAGGATTACAGGATATTCAGCTGTTGTTACCAAGCTCCAGGTTGCTTCGGAGATTTGTATATGTCTAGAGCTTATATGTTTGTATTGCATAGTTTGTTGAGGTGGGGCCTGTCCCGACCCTTATCAGTTACTTTTTTTTATCTAGAGGCTTTGTAGACTATGTAAATTAAAGTGTGGTCATGCCTTGTACTTTAAACACCGTGGCCTCAACGGCATAGTCATATGAATTTCCTTTTGGCTTGTTATCATTGTTTATTTTCTTAAAGGCATGTGAAACATATAAATCCCTTATAATATGTATAGAAAGAGCATAGATATAAGTTGGTTCTGTCGGGCGTTATTGGCAACAAGTGCCAGTCCGCCTTAACGGGACTTGGGGCGTGACATCAAGGCCTTGTTTGGACTTGACATCCTCGGTCAATGAAGACTCAGACCCATGTAGCACCATCACACTACCACTACAAGATTCATTCAACTTTACCCCCAATCATGTTATCCTATGTACTTCTTTGGCAAACTCCCTTGTCCCATCACATTCTATGTGAGACACACAACCCATGGAAACTCTACTAAGTGTGTCGGCTATCACATTAGCCTTTCCAAGGTGATACTCCACACCTGTATCATGTCTTAAAGAACTCTAACCACCTCTGTTGTCTTTGGTTGAGATCTCTTTGAGTGAACATTTATTGAAGGCCCTTGTGACCGGTGAAGACATCCACATAGACCGCATATAAGTAGTGGTGCTAGATTTTTAATGCAAATACCATAGCCGCAAGTTCAAGATCATGTATTAGGTAGTTCTTCTCATGTATATTGAATTTGCCTAAGGCATAGGAAATCACCTTCCATGTTGCATCAACACCCAACCCAAACGAATCCTTGAGGTATCACAATACACGAAAAACCTGTCAGTTCCCTTTGAAAAGGTCAAGATTGAAGTCGAATTCAACTGATCCTTCAAGGTTTAGAAACTCTTCTCACACTCATCTATCCACACAAACTTTGCCTTCTTTTGAGTCAACTGAGTCAATGAAGATGAAATAGAGGAGAAACCTTCGACATATCCTATAGTAGTCGACTAGGCCCAAGAAACTCCTAATGTCCATAGGAGTCAATGGCATTGGCTAATTCCTCACCATTTATATCTTTTTAAGATCAACCTTTGTCACGACCCAACACTGATCGCAACTAAAAGAAAAAGGAAATAAAGTGGAAATCATCTTAACATAATATAACAAATCTCCCAAAATTTGGAGTCATGAGTACAAGAACATCTAAAGTGATACAAAAGTGTAAATACACATGTCTCAAATGAAATACAAAGTTGTCTTATAGAATCTGATACGAGTTTGAAATGAAAAGTAAAGGAAATCCCAAGGACCCATGGTGACTCAAAGTCTAAGCCTCACTGGTAAGATCAGGATGGAGGGATGAAAGTCCAAAAAGTGAATTAGTATCCTGCTAGGGTCTCTATGCTCGATCTGTGGGAATGAAATAGAGCAGGTGTGACTACACCAAAATATACCTGATAGGTTCAACCAACTAGGTAAGTGAAATCGAAATAAGCATGTGACAATGAAGAACCCTATCCTTGCATCTAAAAAGGTTAGTACACTTAAAATATGTATGCAATAATCATGAGCTAAGATATCCTCAAGCACTAGAAAATACTATATAACCATAATATGAATATGATACATAACAAATCAGTCTAAATACCAATTGTGTCACAGCCTTGCCACCTATCAATGGTCAAGGTAATATCAGAATGCCACAACCTTGACACCTGCCCGTCGTTAAGGGATATCGTGATGCCAATGTCCTTGCCACCTACCCATGGTCAAGGTATATGAAGTATGAATCTCACCCTTACCTCCTGCCCGGGTCAAGCGTGTGGTACCAGTGTGAATCGTAATGTCCATGCCTCCTACCCAGGTTAAGGCATTATACAAGCTACACACAATTGATGTAAATCAAGAGTGCAACTCAAATATACATGTAAGCATATAGAATAACATTACAACAGGAATGCTGATGCATGGAGCTCATAATAATCATATGTACTCAAGGAGTAATATCAAGTGTCACAACTTATGCCCATCATTGTATTTTAGATCATCATAGTTATATCAAAAATCAAGAGTATCAATAATATCAGTACTCATCCCAAGTATGCAAGAATACCAATATTACTAGACCTAACTTGTCCCAAACACACAAATATATCAATGATAGTGGACCTAATTTATCCTAAAAATACAAGTATATCAATAATACCGGACATTACTCATCCCAATTATGCAAGCATATCAATAATATCAGACATAATTCATCCCAATTATAGAAATATATCAATATATCATACATTACTCGTCCCAATCACAAGTCTCATTTAGTCACACTTTAACTCATGTCCTCATCATTCTATCATAATTCATCTCAATTCATTAATAGGATCAAAAATATACCACAATTTGGTTTAATTGGAATCACTTTCCCTAAATATTTCAACACATCAACTCAATTGCATAATTATCTATCTAAATCTCACAATTATCACACGAATATGCTCAATAACACAAATCTAGTCCCAAAAGATTAGTCGAACCTACCTCGATGTCGAAACTACACTTGGACAAGCTTTTAATCAACATAAGTCCTCAAATTGATCAACAAATTCAATCAATCACCATCAACAATAGTTACTAATCATCAAAATAAGCAATTTAATACCCATATTGGCATAAATTAAGCTTATGGGCAAAATAATCAATTTTAGGGCTAATTTCCAAAGTTACCAATTCTGCAAAATAACTTTAAAAACATGTTCTATATGAAAAATGAAGTTCATGGGTGAATATCCCAATAAAATCAAGCTTAAATCAAATGAAAAATTCGTATTTAAATTTTAAAAATCATAGTCTAAGAATTCCAAATTTTGGGTGTTCAATATCATGAAACCAAAGATAAAATCAAGATTAAACTCATAGAAAATGAGTAGTTTAGTGTTAGAAACACTTAAAGAACAAAAATCTTTGAAAACCTTTCTTCAAAATCGCTCCAAAAATCTTGAATATTTAAAAATAGATTAAAAATGATGTTTTACGAGCTTAAAACTGTCCAGGTATGAAAATTACTTCGCAATCGCATAGTCCATACCGTGAACACGGAGACCAAATAGGTCACATCTCCATGAACGTGGAGCGCAGTAGATGATATCCTCCACAAACATCGAGGCTTCCCACGAAGGCAGAGAAGAAATCCACCTGCACCAGATATCAGCGAAAATTAGCAACCCAAGTCCAATTTTTCTACTCAAAATAAACCTCCGATACTCATTCGAACTCAAAATTTCACAAACCTAATACGTTTCTAGACCAAAAACAACAATTCAGACTCAAGAAATCATTAGAATCAGTTTTATGGCCTCCTCACCACATTTACTAATGCAAGTCAATAAAACTAGTTTAAAACTCAAAATGTCAAAACTATCTTTGGCAAGTCCAAAAATTACTCCAAGACCATTTCAAGCGTTAGTTTCACTATCAGGAACTTGTGGAACTATCATAATTTTGATCTGAGCTTCCAAACTTTGAATGTTGACCAAAGTCAAGCTTTGGTTCCGGAAACAACTAAAATCACAACTTTGGGCCTAGAAACCTCATTTCAACTCTGAATTCAGTTTTGCAACTTCCTATAGTTCAGTTTTGACACTTTTGAGCTAATAGAATTGACAGATTCCCCATACGGCCTCCGAAACTCAGAATAACACAAAAACTCACTTTTTCAATAACTTAAGCTTGCAAAAATGTCAATATTCATATTTTTTCAACTTTTAAAACTTTGGATTCCTGTTATAAATATTCAAATAGTTTTATAGGACTAAAGAAACTTATGAAAAGGTAAACTAGTAATTTCTATAGATAAGACTAAAAATGACCAACCAGGTCATTACAACCTTGATGTCATCACCTGATACCACATGCCCAAGAAAGGCAACCTCACTTAGCCAAAACTTACACTTGTCGAATTTTGTGAATAGTCTTTCCTCCCTGAAGGTTTGTAACACCACCCTCAAGTGCCCTATGTGTTCTCTCTCACTCCAGGAGTTGATTAGGATAAAATTGATAAACACCACTCTAAACATATCAAGGTAGGGCTTAAATACCCTATTCATAAGGTCCCTAAGATTCCTAAGGCAATAGTTAGGTCGAAAGACATCACCACAATTTCAAAATGGCCATACCTAGTCCTGAAAGGAATTTTAGGAATATCACTCTCCCTCACCCTTAGTTGGTGATATTCGAACCTCAAGTCAATTATAGAAAAATACTTAGCTCCTTGTAGTTGATCAAACAAGTCATCTATCCTTTGGAGTGGATAGTTGTTCTTAATGGTGACCTTGTTAATTTGGAGGTAGCCTATGCACATTCGGAGTGACCCATCTTTCTTTCTTACAAACAAAAGCGAAGTACCCCATGGAGACCTACTAGGCCTAATGAAACCCTTTTCCAACGTATCCTTCCATTGTTCCTTTAAATCCTTCAATTTCACTGGGGACATTTTATAAGAGGAATGGAAATAGATTGAGTTGTCAGTAAGAGGTCTATGCAAAAATCTATTTCGCTTTAATGAGGAACACCAGGTAATTCTTATGAAACGCATTGATAATGGGAACCGACTTAAGAGAGGAACTTTGGAAGTGATATCTCTAACTCTCACTAGATGATATATGCACCACTTAAAGATCATTTTACAAGCATTTAGACATGAGAAAAGTTGACCTCTACATGAGGAACTACTACCCTCCTACTCAAGAAGAGACTCATTTGGAAATTGGAACTTGACTCTACAAGTTCGACAACTTACAGAGGCATAGGAAGCATACAACCAATTTATCCCAAGTATAACATCAAAATCAACCATGGATAGTTCCACTAAGTCACAAGGGACAACTTTATGCAAGATAGACACGTGACAATTTGTATAGACCCTTTGTGCAACAATAGACTCTACTACGGGAGTACTCACTTCAAAAGGCTCATTAAGAATCTTAGGACATGCATTAAATCTATTATCAAGGAAAAGAGTTACAAAATACAAAATTTACCCCAGATGTAATAATATATATTCATCAAAATTATAAACTTTTAACATATCGATAACAATATTTGGGGCCTCTTTCACTTTTTGGCAGCCATGAAGAGCATATAAACGATTGGTCCTTGGGTCACCTTGACCTTGTCCATCTTGGCCTTAGGGCCACCATTTCATAGGCTTCCACACTTGAAGCATGCATTTAACCAGCCAAGGACTCCCCTTTACGGGGCTGATGTGCTGGCAAAATACAATACTTTTGATGTTCAAAAAAAAAATTTTGTGTGTTCTCATAGTAATGTTAGTAGGTTTAATGTGTTTTTATGTTTCTTTTGCAGGATTATAGGGTTAGCATGATTTTTTGGGCTGAGTGTACATAACTTGCAGAAGTTGTTGTTCTACAACACCCTTTATAGGTTGTGAAAGTTTTCATGGGCCATCGAGTAGATTTCGTAGACAAGGTGTCGTACCCTAAGGATCAGAAAGTGGGGAGTTGCTGAAAAGTCATCAAATAAAACCCTCCATGACCCATAGAACTTTATATATCCCATAGATGGGTCTCATAGAAGTCAACCCCAGAATTGTTGAAGAAATCCACGAAGCCCCCATTATGGGCCATAAAACTTTACACGACCTGTAGAGTTTTCTATAGAGTCTGCCGACCTAGTTCTCCTATTTTGTTTTGATTTTGTATTTTAAATACTATAAATAAGCTTTTTAGATTATTTTTCATATATGAAACTTTAGAGAGTCAGTAAGAAAGAGCGAAAAACATTGTGAGACAGTTGTAAAATAATCTTTTGTGTTCTCAATTCATACTTGAGATTCTTGGTGAAGAGCTTGGATTTCTTGTTCTTAATTTTACTGCGTAAGTGCTTAATTATGCTATTCAATATCATGATTTTTGCATCTACACTGATAATGAGTAGCTAAATCCACAAATAGGGTTGTGAGAACTATGAAGAACTAACACGGTAAAACTGGATAATTTGTAATTGTTGGAAAGTGTGCATGCATGTATTAATTAATTCTCTTTGGTTTCAATACTTTTTAATGGTGGCCAACGTTAGAATTCACATAGGTTACTAATTGGATCAAGGTAGTAATAAATAGGAAGAGATTAACTAATAAAATTTAATTCATGTTTCTCATCTAATCAACCAAACTGGATTAAGGGGAGCTTGTGTTAGAACAATAGGTAAGGGTTAGTAATGTCACACTACGGGGATAGATCAAATCATATACTGAAATTTGTCTCTTGCCTAGATCAAAGGGTTTGATAAACTTAAATTACCATTCTGCATGCTACACACTAAAAATAATTCGATTATCTGGTAATACCGAGTTAGGAAAACATGGGGAACACAATGCCGCAGTTACTCTTTATACTGATTGCACACTTGTCTTAGTTTAGGATTTCTTTCTATAGTTTTTACAACCCTCCCCCTCCCAGGGAGATAAGTAGGTTAATCCACCTGAACTACTTGAAATTTCTCTAAGGATGCCCTATTCCTTGTAGGATTAGGTTATATATCTTGACAACGATCGCTTTAGCCTTCAAAAGGGAGATATATCTTGGGCGACATCAAGATTTTGGCGCCATTGCCGGGGAATACATACGCCTAGACTTGTTTCATTTGAGTATTTTGTGAATTAATCCTTATTTTCCTCATTTTACATTTTTATTGTTTTTGTTTTTGTTTCAGCGTTCAAGTGTAGTATATGTACAACACATGAACTCGAGGCATTCTCTTGAATTCATTTGACCTATAGATCCAAAGAATGTTGAGAAGAATATCCCAAGACAACACAAACAATATCGTTAATGTAACGGTGAATTAGAACCAGAACGAGAATGATAATAACCCACCTCCACTTGAGGACATTGATCCACAACCACAGGATCTCAATGCAGAAGCTTATCAATGGAATCAATATTGGCTGAATCCTATAGCGATGGATTTTACTAGAGCTATTGTTTTACCGCTACTACCGAATGACACAAAGTTCATTGTTTCAAATGAGTTGCTTCAGATGCTACAAAATCATGGTTGTCCATGAGCTACCATCATAGGATCCACAAATCCATCTACACAATATTGTGTTTGTGTGTAAGAGTGTAATGGGAAACCAAAATCTATCTATAGATGTTGTTGGGCTTTGTATCTTTCCATTATCTATAACAAACAATGCAGTGTTATGGCTAACTGAGCTCTCACAAAGTTTGATCACCAATTCGGCTAAGTTACAAAGGGCTTTTTTGGAGAGGTTCTTCCCAAGATCGAAGAAGCTGAAGTTGAAAGACCAAATCAAAAACTTCGAGCAACTTCCTAGTAACTTGATCAGTACTATATGGAAGAGGTTTATGAAGTTTCTATGAAGTGCCCCTGACCACAAGACAGTTGATGATTCCTTGGTGGAGATTTTCTGTCGCGCCCTAGATGAGAGTGGCTAAGCACATGTTGATACCATCATGGGTGGCGTGTTTTTAGATCAACCATTTTCCAAGGTTGCTAAGAAGTTGGAAGGGGTGATCAAGATAAAATGTGCAAGGGGAACGAGAGATAGCTCCTCTACTAAAAGCTCACGTGTTGTCAGTACTAGTTTGGCGCAAGCTAAAATAAGTGAGTAGATGATGGAAGAGCTTGCTCAGATTAGTACCAATATGGAGTTGTTGATGAAGCAAAATCAGGAATGAGTTAATGTAGTCACTCATTAGCCTTCGTGGGAACCCATGTATGAAGATCCTTACTCTGACGAGGGCATTTGTTTATTGCTGATCAGACGGGGGTTTTTGAACCAACACCCAAGGGTCCAATCAAGACTATTAGCGTCAAGGTTAAGTAACTAAGGTCGGAACTATAATAGTGATGGCACCATCAAAGACAACAATCGTGGAGGTTACTACAACAAAAATAGGGGTACGAATAGAGATATATATTAGGGTCATAGAGATGGTTACAAAATGGTCCTTATGTGCCACCATATAATTGTGATATAGGTGCTGGTAGCTCTAGGATTGAAGAGATGTTTGATCATCTGTTGAATAAGACTGACACAAAGAATGATACATTGAGAGGGATGAAGTATGACATCTATAGTATTAATCAGAAGATCAAGTCTCATTCTATTGCTATCAAACAGTAAACAGTTGGAGCAACAGTTTAGCCAGATATCAACTCAACTCAACCAGTGATAGAAAGGTACATTAGCCAGCAATATAATTCAAAATCTGAAGAATGAGAGGCAGTATATAGCAGTGACTACTCATGGTGGTAAGAAGACCATTGATCCTCCAATGCCGGTTGATGATGATGATGTTCACAAGGAGATAGTGGAGGCCAAAGATGCAAAGACTGGAGATGATCGTGCTAAGGATGGGGTGAGTGATGTTTCACAAATGCCACAAAAGTTGAAGCCCATTCTTAGACTCCTCCTTTCCCTCAAAGGATCAAAATAAGGAGGAGGAGGGTAAATGCAAGCATTTTATGTCCATGCTAAAACTGCTCTTCATTAACATACCTTTCATTGAGGTATTGGAGAAGATACATGGGTATGTAAAGTTGATGAAGGACTTAGTCACAAAGAGCGGACTGTACTCCAGGAGCTCTCCCAAGAGCTTTAACATTGCAATATGATTGCTACAAGGTCCTTGGTGTTGAAGCGAGAAGCTCCTGGCGCATTTATCATGCCCTACACTATTGGAGATATAGAGTTTGTAAGGGTATTGTGTGATCTTGGATCTAGTATAAATCTGATGCCTATTTTGGTCCTCAAGAAGCTAGGATTAGGAGCCCCTACCCTGATAAACATGTGATTGTTGATGGCTGACCCCAGGTGAAGAAACTTGTGGAGATACTCTATGATGTCCTTGTCAAAGTAGAAAATTTCATATTCCCCACAAATTTGTGTTCCTAGATTGCAAAGTCGACTTCGAAGTCCCAATTGTCTTGGGAAGGCCCTTCTTAGCCACTGACCGAGCACTAGCAGATATGAAAGCTGGCCAATCAAGTTTAGATTAAATGATAAAAAAGTTGTCTTTAACATCTGCCAATCGATGAAGAGGTCAAACGACATGAAGACGGATGTTTGGGCACATGGTCAAGTCTGAGTAACCACGATATCCAAGTCGTGTTGCGATAATAAACCAAGCACTACTTGGGAGGCAACCCAAGCTAATTGATGTAGTAGTAGTTGTTTTGTTTTGTTTTTACCTTTTGGACTTGTAGGTAGTTTAATTTTCAGTATCTTGGTTGTAAGTTTTGGACATTGGACTGGTTGCATATAGGATAATAGTGTGTTCTGTGAAGAATATGCAGTACATGACCAAGTCAACCATTTTTGGCTGAAAAGACATCAAGAAGTGTTTCTATGACTGGTTCTATGGGTTGTATGTAAAACAACGACCTATACACTAAATCATAAAACACCTTTAGTGAGAAAAACTTCATGCACTCTAGTCCATGAGCCAACTTTACGACCCATAGATAAAACTATGGGCCGTAAATGGGGCTCGTAGACCCCCGGTAAGTTTCATACTTTTGACTAACTGTTGGAGGATTCTATGACCAACTCTATGAGTCATATTTTATTATACAACTCATATAAATGTCCATGAAACCAAGGCCTCAAAACTAGGGTTTAGACAATCTACAATTTCGAGATCTATGGGCCGTAAACTTTTTATTGACCAGTAATCAAGGTTTCGTACAAGCCTTGGCCCAATAATTGTTGGCCGACCTAATCAAAGTGTATACACGAGGGTCAACTAATTTTGACCCCTAGTCGTCACAAAAATTACCTAAAATACCTGACCCATGTTACTTAAGTATTTTTTGACCACCTACGACAAGCCACCACCCTTTTTCCAGCAAGCTTTTTTCAGCCACCTCCGACAAACCTAGGGTTCCATCCTCCTTGGTTCCTCCTTCAATTTTTGCATCTTTTTCACTCAATTCAAAAAGTCTTGGCCTTAAAATCCTTTTAAATATCGATATTGATGTGATTAGGGTGTAATTAATTAATGAATATGATAATCCGATTAGTATGGGTATGACTCCACGTTTTCTATTATTTGTGCTAAGAATTTAGTCATGAATAATATGTTATCAATGCTTGAATAATGTTAAAACTTGGAAAATTATGTGTGTGGCCATGTTTAGTGTGCTTGAATGATATTATGTGAAAACCATATTGTTGCTTGTCGACTGAATTGAATAGACTACATTGTTTGAAAATTGATATATGATTACATATATGTGCTTTAGTGTTGATGCATTCAAATGGGGTCGGTTTGCTTAGGAAACATGTAAAATGAGATTTGATAAGGTCATGTGTGATCTTTGCATGTGGGGTGTTGGGTATTTATTGAAATTATGTGGGGGTGCATGATGAGTTGCTTCGATGTTGATTTAAATGCTAAGTATGTCATGTGGGGTCCGTTTTGATAAACTCATGAAATCAAAATTTTTGGATTTTAACTCTATGAGCGTCTTCTACAGCCCATGGAACATTCCACGAGCCATAGTTTTCCCTCATATGAAATTATGAAATCTTCTATACTCGTAGATTCTTTAATGACTCATAGATTGGGTCTCGTAGATCCCAGCCTATAAAAAAATTCAACACTAGATTATATCTATGACTCAGTACATGGCTCAAGGAATATTCTATGAGTCATACTTGGTCTTGTAGATTCAATTTTAGTAACCAAAAATTATGCACTCTATTTCTACGAGGGCCTTCTATGGCTCATAGTTTATACTACAGCCCATAAAAATGCCTTTGTAAACCTATCTGTAAAAATTTCTGAAATATTTTTGCTTTACATTCCTTGAATTTTGGGGCTAAACATGTTTGCTAAATGTATGCACTTCAAATACTATGGCCCCAAAAATCAAAAGAGATGAGATCACTGCCCTGCAGTGGGGACTATGCAATGAGCCCTCAGGGGATTAGGGCACCACCGAGGCTAGTGATTCATATGAGGAGCTCAGTGTCTAGCCTAACCTAGACATTAAGCGATTATCGACACAGGCTGCCACAAGACATGCAGGACATCCCCAGCCCCAGCTATCATTGTCCACTCTCCAAAGTCGAAAGAGAGAGGCAACAAAGATAGCAGTTCCATTCAGATGACTCTTTATGGAGAGGAGTTCGAGTCAGAGTCCCATGATGAGTTGGAGACAAAGTCCTCTAGGCATCACCATTGCCTCTGGATTCTCTATCTAGCCAGTGGTGCGTTGAGGGCATGCAGACCATCTACAAAGAGGGTATACAGAGGAACAAGCAGCGCCGACTAGCTCATTCTATTTTTGAGGAGCCTCAGATTATTACTTTGAGATTAGATAGTGTCCCAGGCATGGAGGATATTATTAGCAGATATGGGTTCCAGTAGCTGGCTAGATCATCGGGGAAGTACTCCCTAGGCATGGTTCGGGAGTTTTATGCATTTTATGCCACCACAATTCTAAGTTCTCTTCCCATGGAGAAGAAGCCCCTCGCTCAGCCCATATTGACACATACTAGAGTGAGGGGTCGACAGGTGGATATTTCTGAGACTACCATTCATTACATTCTATTCGAGCCCGTATTCCTAGCCCCAAGATCTATAGCAAAATATGTTAGAATATTAGGGCAAACTAGCGATATGACCCAAATGAGAGACCTATCCCAAAGGGCCAGCTTGATAACATAGGTCACCATCTTGATTGTAGAGCTAGGCCTGGACCCTGAGTGGATAGATACTCGGTAGAGCCTATTGCGAAGGTCTCACTCAGATTCAGCATCAAATTTTGATAAACTGTGGTGAGATCATGGATTCTTCTTACACTTACTGATAATATAGTGATGCCATATCATGTTGTTTTGGTTACCAGCATCTTGGTTGGCTATGAGATTGATTAGGCAAACCTCAATATGAAGCAGATACATGAGGCAGCCATAAAGGGGTCCACCTCCATCCCCTTCCCATGCTTGATTTATAGACTCTGTTCAGAGTCGAGAGTGGCAATTTTACATTATCAGGACTCACCGATTGAGGTTTAGAGGACTCTAGTTGCCAGCCTGATCAAGGCTAAGGATAGCTAAGTGATCCTCCAGCGAGCGCTATGCCCTCTAGCTTAGATGCCAAAGTTGTTTGTTGCAATGCCATCGTCTAAGCCTCTATGCACCACCACTACTATTGCTACTGCTGCAGACGGGCCCCCACAGACTAAGGCTAATATGGAGAGGAGGCCCAGTCATTCTTCTTCTACCCTAAAGGCCATGCCTACACCGACCACACCCACTAGCATATTCTATGTGTTAGCGGCATCCATTCAAGCCATGACGCAGTGGCTAGACCACACTGAATCACAATTGACTCAATTATTATAGCAGGTTAGGCCATGGGTTCGCCTGAGCATTTCAGAGTCTGAGGCTCGTATGTTGGCATTCACGGCAGCCGCTATCCAGGACAGACTCACACCCATGGATAGCCGCATAGATGCTTTCGAGAGGCGAGTTCATCAGAGCCTCAACACAACACAACCAGTAGATTTGATAGCAGCTTCAGGCCAACATAACAACAGAATTAGCAGCAGTAATTGTATTCTCACCAGCCGAGCCCTTGATGTTAGTGTTTGATTTATTTACTTCCGAGGATCCATCACACACTTCCCTTAAGAAAAGGCCTCGCATTGATGATCTAGACACTGTTAGACTGCAGGCAGGGATGACTGATGTGCTGTCAAAATACAATACATTTGATGCCTAAAACATGGGATTTCGTATTTTCTCAATGTGACTTTTTATAGTTTTTATGTACTTTTGTCTTTATTTTTGCAGAAAATACAGGTTGGTTTGATTTTGGAAAAAGTTACAAATTTTGTTGATTATGAAGAACTACGGATTCCACTATGAGTCGCAGCCTAAGCTATGAGTCATAAAGGTTGTCTCGTAGCAGTTAACCGTGTTCAAAACCAAAATCTAAAAATTTAGAATTCAGCCATATGAGCTTAAGGTACAAGTCATAGTCCCTTTTACGACTCGTAAGGGGAGCCTCTTAGCAATTAACAGTGTTATAAAAAATTAGACCAAGAACTGCAAGTGTGGACTATGAGAAGGCACTATGATTTGTAACCAGACTATGATTCATAAAAGTGAATCGTAGTAGTAAAGTTTAAAATGCCAAGTGCTGACTACAAAAGTTCGATTACGACTTTACGACTCGTAGGGCATCCTACGAGTCGTAACTACGAGCCATAACAGATGTTGACCATATTTTCTAGATATTTTAAGGACTTTTTTTATAAATATTATAAATAGTATATATAGGGTGTTAGGGTAGCAATTCAACAGTTTTCATTATCATTCACAACATCTAGATTGTAGTAAGCTTCATAGAGTAGAATTTTAGGGTTTTACTTTGAGACTCAAATTTGGAGATTTAGATTCACTTGTGGATTAATTTCATCATTCAACCTTGTGATTCTAATTGCAAAAAGGGTTTCATTGTTCTTCAATTTACTTGGATAAGAAATCTTCCATGTCTTCTTGTTTCATTGTTGATTTACGTGCCCAAGCCATGAGTGGCTAAACCAACGACTTGGAGTTATAGGAACCATGAGTAGATAACTTAGGAAACCTGAATTATTTGCACTTCTTGAGTTGTATATTTGCATGTATTATCCATTTTTCTTCATTTTGCTTGTTATTTAATGATGGCAAACATTAAACCCCACCTAGTGTTATGATCCTGATCAAGGTAGTGATAAATAGCAAAAGAAAATGGGTAACAGAATTCGGTTGGTATGTTCTCATCTAATCAACCGAACCCGGCCAAGGTGAGGTTGACTGGGACAATGGGTAATGGTTACTTTGGCGCACTATGGTAGCTGACCAAGCTCCATAGTGAAATTTGATATTCACCATTGCCCAAGGGTCGGATGAACTTAAGTTATTGTCCTGCATGCAATGTCCCAATTTAGGTTGTGTTATCGGAGGTGTTTGAGTTAGTGAATCATGGGGAATACAATCCCAGGTTTCTCACCAATTTGATCGTCTCTCCATCTGAGTACTTTATTTTAATTTTCCATCAATTATTGAAAAACCACTCTTTCCATAAGAGTTGAGTTATTTGATACTTGAATTGGTTGTTGGTGAATCAAAGTGGCAATACCTCGTATTCCCTTATGATTCGACCCTAATCTATGGTTAAGTTTTATATTTGAAAATGATCTCTTTGTCCTCAAAGTGAGAGGTACTGTTTGAGCGTGATAATAATTAATGGTGCCATTTTCGGGAAATACGGCGGGGTTTTGATTCGATTTCACTAGTACTTAATTCAAGTGTTGATTTCTTAATTCTCTTTTATTTTACTTTTGTTTTTGTTTTTGTTGTTTAGTTTCTTTCGTAGGGTATACTAGGTGTATGCCCAATAAAAAGAGCCAAAGAGGACCCCTAGCTCTAATTAATCTTATGATCCTATGTGTTGCAAGGAGAATGACCCAAGCAAACATGGATAGTGTGGTTGATGAAGCCATGGACCGAAATGATGATGATGTTGGTAGAGAGGAAAATCCACCAACAAGGTAAAATAGGCCACACCATAGGAATTTCAATGAGAATGAATATGGTTGGAATCAATATCGGTTGAACCCTATGGCCATGGACATCACAGGTGCTATAGTGTTTCCACCATTACAGGCCAATAGTAAGTTCACGGTGTCAAGTGGATTACTCCAAATGCTTCAAGATTGTAGTTTGTTTGTAGGGTTACCTATTCATGATCCTTACAATCATCTTCATAATGTTACTTTTGTGTGTAAGAGTGTGATGGGTACGCCAAATCTTTCTATGGATGTTGTCGAGTAACGTGTGTTCCTTCTATCTCTTACTGGTAGTGCAGCAGTATGGTTGTCAGAACTCCTGCAGAGGTCAATCACCAGTTGGGCAGAATTGCAAAGAGCCTTCTTAGAGAGATACTTTCCAAGGTTCAAAAAGCTCAAAATTAAGGATCAAATCAATACCTTTGAGCAATTGATAGGTTATTCTATTAGCACAACATGGGAGAGGTTCACCAAATGTTTGAGAATGGTTGCGAAACATAAGATCATGGATGATGCCTTAGTGAAGATTTGTATCGATCTCTTGATGAAAATAGTCAAGTGTGTGCCGACATCATCATGGAAGGCACGTTCTTAGATCAACCATTCACAAGGATAGCAGAAAGGATAGAGAAAGTAGTCAAGACCAATAGAGCATGGGGAAAATGGACAGAGCTTCTACAAGGAGTTCATGTGCGGTGAGTGTTAGTTTAAAGCAAGCAAAGTCAATGATGAGATCATGCAACAACTTACTCAACTCCATACGAGTATGGACTTAGTTGTTAAGAAAAAACAAGAGAGAGTTCATGTAGCTATCCACCATCCTCCTATAACACCCATGTATGAAGAAAATTTCTTTGATGAGAACAGTTGTTTCATTACAGACCAAGTGGTGGGTTTTTGGAACAATACCCAAGAGTCCAATCTAGACTATTGACGTCAAGGTTCCAAAAAAATCAAGGTTGGAACTACAACCAAGAAGGTGCATATTGAGATACCATAATAGTTATTTTGAGAGAGATAGGGTGACAGAAGTCAAGTGAGGCCGAAGAGATGGGTATAGAAATGGTCCTTATGTGCCTCCTTATAATCGTGATGTCGGTTCTAGCAATTCTAGGATAGAAGAGATGTTTGACAAATTGTTGAAGAAAGTAGAGAACCAAGATAAGACCTTGAAAGGAAAAAAATTAGATATTTCAAGTATCAACCAAATGATAGAGTCTCCCTCAGTAGCCAATAATCAATCGAACAACAATTTGGTCAATTGTCCCTCCAATTGAATCAACACCAAAAGGGTACCTTGCTGAGCAGTATAGTTCAAAATCCAAAAAATGAAGGACATTGTATGGAAATCATGACTAGGGAAGGCAAAAGCACCATTGACCTTCCTATGTCGGTTGGAATGGAAAATGGACATGAGAAAGAAACCATGAAAAGGGGTGTAGTCGAGAGAGATAATTGTGTGAAGAATGGGATAGATAAAGAGCGTGACAAGATGAGAAAATATAAGACTATCCCAAGACCTCCTCCTCCTTTTCCTCAAAGAATCAAAAAAAGGGAGGCGAAAGCAAGCTCAAGCACTTTCTAGCAATGCTAAAGTATCTATCAATAAACATCCCTTTGGTTGAAGCCTTAGAGGAAGATGTTGGGTTATGCAAGGTACATGAAAGACTTGGTTACAAAGAAATGAATGGTGAGTCAAGATCTTTTTAAAGATCTTCAACAATGTAATGCCATCACTACCAAGCCATTGGTTCAAAAGCGTGAAGACCTAGGTGCTTTCACCATACTATGCACTATCGGAGAAGTGGAATTTGCTGGAGCACTTTGCAATTTGGGTGCTAGCATCAACATAATGCCACTTGTCATCTTTAAGAAACTTATCTTAGGAACTCCAACTCCCATGAAAATGTGATTATTAATGGAAGACAAAACAATCAAGAAACTTGTGGGAGTGTTTTATGATGTGTTGGTAAAGGTAGACAAATTTATATTTCCTACAGATTTTGTTATACTTGACTGTGAAGTTGATTTCGCAGTTACTATCATTCTGGAGAGACCTTTCTTAGCTACTGATCGCACTCTAGTTGACATGGAAAGGGCAACTCACATTCATATTTGGTGAAGAAGAAGTCATGTTCAATATTTGTCAACAAGCTAGAAAGCATTGTGATCTGAGGGTGGTTTCGGAGATAGAAGCTATTGAAGATGATGAGTCAGAGGTACCTATTGAGCTATGACTAGGAGTTAATACTTTGGAGGCAGTTTTGATGAACTTTGATGGGAGGGTAGACTAGATTATAAGAAGACAGTAAATGTCCTAGGGGTGTCATTCGGCCCTCAGCACCAGACAAAGTTGAAGCTAGATTTGAAGAACTGAGAAATGCTACCCACAAAGACCTCTACAGACGTGCACCAGTGTTAGAGTTGAAAGCACTTCCATCACATTTGAAGTACGCATTCTTAGGAGAGAACAATACTTTATTGGTCATTATAGCTATGGATTTGAGTAATAGGCAAGAAGATGCCCTTGTGCCAGTGCTCAAGCAATTTAAAAGGGCTATTGGGTGAACTATTAAAGATATCATTAGTATTCCTCGTGGGATATGCACTCAGAAAATTCAGTTAGTCAAAGACTACAAGGTTAGCATCAAGCATCAAACGCGTCTGAACCATCCTATGAAAGAGGTGGTTCACAAGGAAATCATCAAGTGGTTAGATGCAAGGGTAATCTACCTAATTGCTGACAGTGAATAGGTAAGTTTGATACAGTGTGTTCAAAGAAAGGGGGTATTACAATGGTGCCTAATACTAAAAACAAATTGATTCCTATGAGACCAGTCATTGGATTGAGGGTGTGATGCCTCAACAGAGAAGGATCACTTTCCTATGCCATTCATGGATCAGATGCTCGATAGACTTGCAGAAAAAGGATGGTACTATTTTCTTTATGGGTATTCTGGCTATAATTAGATCATCACTGCCCTAGAGGGTCAGGAGAAAACCACTTTTACATGCCCCTATGGCACCTTCAAATTTAAAAGAGTGCCATTTGGATTGTGTGATTCCCTAACAACATTCAAAAGGTGCATGACGTCCATTTTCTCTTATATTGTGGAGAGCACTTTAGAGGTCTTCATGGATGATTTCAGCATGGTTGGAAACTTATTTGAGGATCGCTTAGCATACTTGCATGATGTTTTACAAAGATGTATGGAAAGCCATTTGGTGCTAAATTAGGAAAAATGTCACTTCATGGTTAAAGAGAGTATTGTGTTGGCCAATAGAATTTCTGGTATAGGTATTGAGGTTGAATAGGGCTAAGGTTGAGGTGATTGAGAAACTTCCACCACCCATCTCAGTTAAGGGTGTTAGGAGTTCCTTGGGACATGTAAGATTCTATAGAAGGTTCATAAAAGACTTATCTAAAATATTGCACCCATTATACAAATTGTTGGAGAAAGATGCCAAGTTCGTGTTTGACGATGCATGCATGAGAGCCTTTGAAGTGTTAAAAAAGAGATTGATTTCAGCACTGATTATTGTAGCTCCAGATTGGTCCAAGCTATTTGAAATCACGTGTGATGCACATCGGGTTGCTCTAGGTGTGGTATTGGGGCAGCAGAAGGAGAATGTCTTACACCCTATATATTATGCCAACAAAGCCATGAACACGGCTCAAAAGAATTACATAATTACATAGCAAGAGTTGCTTGCATTGGTCTTTGCATTCGAAAAGTTTCATTTATATTTATTCGGAGCCAAAGTGATAGTGCACACAGACCACTCATCATTGAAGTACTTAATGGACAAGAAGGATGCGAAGCCGAGGTTGATAAGGTGGGTGCTTCTGTTACAAGAGTTCAACTTCGATGTTATTGATAGAAAATGGTCAGAAAATCAAGTTGCAGATCATCTATCTAGATTAGAAGATGGGGCAACAATGTAATTTGATGATGGTCTGGAGATAAATGACTCTTTTCCTGGTGAAAGAGTATTGGCTGCATCACATGACCTCATACCTTGGTTTGCAAATATGCAAATTATTTGGTGAGTGAAATCATACCTCCTGACTTAAACACACATCAAAGATGAAAATTTATGCATGACGTGAGGAAGTTCTTTTATGATGACCCATATTTATTCTATGTATATGCTGATGGGATTATCCATCATTGTGTTCCAGAGGAGGAAATGATGAGATACTTGAAGCATGCCACTCCTCACTAGTAGGTGGACATCATAGTGGGATTCGAACAACCCATAAGATTTTTCAATATGGGTATTATTGGACCACAATTCACCAAGATGCTCATAACTATGTCAATGCTTATGATAGGTTCCAAAGAGAAGGTGGAGTCACACGCATACATGAACTCCCCCTAAATCCTATTTTGGTGATCGAGTTGTTTGATATTTGGGGGATAGATTTCATGGGACCATTCATTAGCTCGCATGGGAACAAGTATATCTTGGTCGCTGTAGATTATGTCTCTAAGTGGGTGGAGGTTGTGACTCTACCTAACAATGAAGGCAAAAGTGTCATAGTGTTCCTCAAAAGGAATATCTTTTCTAGATTCGATACTCCACGGGCTATCATCAATGAAGGAGGTTCTCTCTTTTGCAACTGGATTTTTAAAGCACTCCTCGAGAAATATGGAGTGAAACATAAGGTGGCAACACCTTATCATCCTCAGACGAGTGGACAAGTGGAGGGTTCTAATAGGGAAATCAAGTAGTTCTTATCTAAAATAGTATATGCAAATCATACAGATTGGTCAAGGAAGCTTGATGACGCACTATGGGCATATCGGACTGCATTCAAGACTCTTATTGGCATATCTCCTTACCAACTTGTCTTTGGAAAGGCATGTCATTTGCCAGTGGAGCTTGAACATAAAGCAATGTGGGCCTTAAAGAAGTTGAATCTTGATTAGCATGATGCTACACAATCTAGGTTAGCTCAACTTAATGAACTTGATGAATTTTGACTACGAGCATATGAGAGCTCGGCATTGTATAAACAAGGAATGATGTTTCAACATGATCGTCACATAGAATGCAATTAGTTTGTACCAGGGGACTTGGTGTTGCTCTACAATTCCAGATTGAGGTTGTTCCCTAGAAAGCTCAAATCTAGCTAGATGGGGCCTTTTTGAGTAGCACGTGTCTTGAGTCATGTGGTCATTGACCTGGAGAAACGAGATGGGTGAACTTGTAAATGGTTATAGAGCTAAACTTTATATGGGAGACACGGATGAGATCAAAATAGTGGAAGAGTGGGACCTTGAAGAGATATGAGGAATCAAACCTTACACATCATGACGCGACAATAAATCAAGCGCTACTTGGGAGGCAACCCAAGGTATGACCCCTATGCTTATTTTGTTTGTACTGTACAGTGAGGACAATGTAAATTATGTTTGGTGGGGTGTGGGTAACTATGGACTAGGGTGAAGTCTAAGTAGCTTTTAGTCCATAGCTATCCTAATTTTTGATCCCGAATTTTTCTTGCATGTGTTCTTTTGCCTCATAGATATTTTATTTTCTATTAAGCTGGCATGTTTTTAGATGGATTAGATAATATTTGTAGTATATAGTAGTTAAACATTTGGCATGGATATTGTTTTGATGATTTATGAAAATTTTTGAAAAATTGGTACCCATGAAAATTTTGTTGATTAGTAGTTATGTTGCAATCATGCATGCTTGAATGGTTTGGCAATGTTTGTTCTGATTAAGTGAAGGCAAGTTGATGCTTGAAATATGATCTGTGAGTCTTTGTTGGTGATGTATGCAATTCCATGTGCGTGTGAGCTAATTTTGTTGTGTTCATGCATTGTGTACTGATTCAGAACTTGCGCTATTACTTTGAGTTAAATTGGATGTTATCATGGATTAGGAAGGGATCTTAGGCTCGTGTTTCTTGATTTAGTCCACTTTTTCCTAAATGACCAACCAAATGAAAGAGTTTATCTTTGTTCCAAATGTTTGAGCTTTACATGTACCTTTTTCTTTCTTAATACTTAACTAGCCTAACCTTATCTAGTGAAATACCTTTATATTGGCCCTGGTCAATCCTTGAACATTGTGAACCTTAATTGAGGCAAAAAGCCTAAGTTGAGGGTAGCTACCAAAAGTGGCCCTGATTTGGGGATTGGATATTGTGTACTTCATCTCAAGCTAAAAGCCTAAATTGAGGGTGACCTATGTGCGGTATAATAGCAAAAATGATGTTGTGAGTTGAGAATAAAATAAAGAGTAGAAAGTCATGTATAGGGTAAGAGAAAGAGAGAAAAAGATGCCTTAAAATGAGTTGAAAAAGCAAAAGGAGTTTAAAAATAAGGCACAAACTAAAAAATGAAGAGAAAATGCTCGAGAAAGCTTGAAAATGAAGAATAAGGGAGAACAAGTTGAGAATGGCGGACTTGTTAAAGTGAAAGTGTTGAAAAGCGTGGTTTAAGGTTTGCCCTTAGTCACTAATTGTCCATAATGTCATCCCAAAGCCCTATGATCCTACGTTATAAGCCTATAAAGTCCTAAAAGCGTGGTTCAAGTTTGGCCATTAGCCACCATTGTCCAAAATGTCATCCTAAAACCCCATGAGCCTACGTTATAAGCCTATAAAGTCCTAAAGTGATCCTAATCCAATTAAGCAATAGTCGAGTTATGTGTATATGGGCAAGTGTATGGTATTGGTCATCATACATGAATCTCATTTGTGAGAGTGAGAACGCTTGCACAGTCCCATAAGCAACTTTTGAAAGCAAAATTGAGTGTTGAAAAGGGACTTCTTTTCTGCGAGGGCATTTGCATTGCATGGCTAGCATTTGACTTGTTCAATAAATGTGAATTATTGATACTCCTTAACTTGTCATAATTGGATTGTCAAATGTATCAATATAAAGCAGTTTGCTTATTGGCTATATGACAAGGTTTTGAAGAAGTTGTTGTGGGTACCTGAGAGGAATTAGAGTATCGTAAATCCCACTGAGTTAACTGCTACATATTGCTTTATTAATTGTGTAGATTGAGTCATCGCTTAAGGACAAGCAACAATTCTAAGTTGAGGATATTGATGTGCTATCAAAATACAAAATATTTGATGCCTAAAACATGGTACTTTGTATGTTCTCAATGCAACTTTGTATGGTTTTTATGTGTTTTATGTTTATTTTTGCAGAAAATAAGGTTGGCTTTATTTTGGAAAAAGTTGCAGATATTGTCGATCTTGAAGAACTACAAATTCCACTACGAGTTGTAGCCCAAGCTACGAGTCATAGAGGTTGTATCGTAGCAGTTAACAATGTTCAAAAACAATATCTAAAAAATAGAGTTTAGCCATACAAGCTCAAGGTACGAGTTGTAGTCCCTTCTACGACTCGTAAGGGAAGCCTCGTAGCAATTAACAATGTTGATCAAAAATTGGACCAAGAAATGCAAGTGCGAACTATGAGAAGGCACTACAAGTGGTAGACTAGACTATAACTCATAGAAGTGGATCATATCAGTAAAATCTAAAATGACATGTACTGACTACGAAAGCCCGATTACGATTTGCAGGGCATCCTACGAGTCGTGACTACAAGCCATAACAGATGCTGACCAGATTTTTCTATTTATTTTAAGGACCTTTTTGTAAATATTATAAATAGTGTATTTTAGGGTTTTAGGGAAGAAATTCAGTAGTTTTCATTATTATTCACAACATTCAAGATTGTAGTGAGCTTTAGATAGTAGAATTTTAGGGTTATACCTTTTCTTATGGGGAACAGACCTATGCCAAAGGGTCCCAACCCCTTCGGACGGTCAGGGGTTGAGCTAAACACCCCCAAGCCTTATTATAGATATAAAGAAAAGATACAAGGAGGGGGCATAAACCTGACCTTCGGCTATAGATGGTACACAAACGACAAAACTACTAAGTTCGGCACATTTGTCACCAAAACAAAAAAGAGGTAAATTCAGAAAGAACCTAAAGAAAGGAATCCTCTCTATACATTAGTTCTAAGAAAGCACGTAAACTAGGGAGACTCTCCCTTTACAAAGTAAAAGAAGAGAACAAAACTAAACCTAAACTACAACTAAGAGCAGCAACTAGAATAAACATCAGGGGGATCAAGAGAAGTCTTGATCAGCAAACAAAGAGCATATCAACTTCAAGGAGGTTCTTTAATTCTCTTGAGTTTCCTTCTTCTAAATGTGATCATTTCCAATATGTCAAGTTGATAGTAGGACCTTGCATCTTTGGAATGGACTGAGCATCAAAAAATAATTGAGGAAAAGCTACAGTATTACTGAACTTTGCCATTACATCAACCACAAAGTTTGCTTCCTTGTACACATGTCTACATTTGAATTCATTAAGCTGGGAAAATATAAGAGTGAATCCTAGTAAGAGTGTAAGCCACCTATCAAGGAGGACTAGCTTGGTTCATGATCCACCTGTAAGAAGTTTAGAATACACTTCTAATATAACCTTAGTATGCCCCAAGTGAATACACCATGCAAGGCCAAACAAAGCAACCCCTATCTCTGACTGATTGTTAGTTCCTTCACCCATACGAATCGCAAAAACCCACAGTAGTTCCCTATTCTTATCTATGATAATAGCACCACCTATATTACCAGTGTTTCCCAAAGAACTCTTATCATTATTCAATTTCACCTAGGAATCAGGAGGTTTCATCCAACGAACAGGGATAATTTAAGTTCATGACTGCATCTTTTAACAAAAATGGTCATATCTTTGCAGTTAACAGGCCATTGTGTCTAAGGATATACAGACTTGAACAGCAACTTCATGTCCTTGATCACTAAATATTTCAGCCTGGCCAAATTAGACTGTTTCCCTACATATTTGCTACTACACATGTTTTTCCATAAATTCCAGCATACAAAAATAGGAACAACATATAGCAGCAATCTATGAGCCTCATTTTTATATTCTGCATTCTACCATATCATAACATATTGGTGCAAGGGTAACATATCATAGTGAATGCCATAAAAACCAGCAAAGAATTTCCACACATTAACAGCAAAGTTACCATTAATGAACATATTTCAATAGTGTCAGCACCTGGTCTATAGCAACAGTAACAGTCATGTGGATCATAACCAAAGCTCACAAGTTTTTTGTTAGTAGTAACTTAAGTCTTAATGCTCTCCACAGCAAAAAGGAGTATTTAAAAGGAATGTGTTTATGCCAATTGTACTTGTTGAGTTTAGTGTGATTCCTGTGGTCCCTAGTGATGTTCCAAGCTAGAGATATAGTAAAATTGTCATCTGAGTTCAACTTCCATATTGATTTATCATGCACATCCTGCTGATGCTGCAATTGAATGGACAGAATGGTTAGAACACATTGAGGAGGAGCCCAAATAATAATAAGATCCACATTCCACTGCGCATTCTAGATAAAAGAAGAAACAATATCATTGTTGAACCTCCTACTAACATTTATGAAATTTGTCAGGGGACCTACTCCCGACCAGTCATCCCACCAAAAGGAGCAGGTCCCAGATTGAATTCTCCATTATATATGAGGCTCCATAATGATTTTGTTATGCATCATGTGTTTCCAGATAAGAGATTCACCTGTGTCCTATTTTTTGCACACAGGATTGGCTCTCTAGCAATATTTGGGCTCAGAAAAGACCCCACAGAGTTACTTTGGATCTAAAAATCCACCAGTGTTTGAACCAAAAAGCCTTGCAAACATCTTCTATCATTGTCACACTAATGCCACCTTCCTCTTATGGGAAGCTAAGGTTCTTCCAAGAAGACCAATTGTACTTCTTTTTCTCCTCGTACTAGCCCCAAAAGAAGTCAGCTAACAGGCCCTAAATTTGCTTGATAGTAGTAGATGGGGGGGATAGATGACAACAAGTGAATAGGAAGGGATTGAAACACATACTTGATCAAGTAGCTCTTCCCCTAAAACTGAAATCTTAGATTGCCACCCTGAAATCCTGGAAACCACCTTGGAAACCATATCTGAGAAATAAATCGCTTTTTGTCTTCCAATGTAGAGTGGACAACCTAAATAGTTGAAAGGATCCTTCTTTTACACAAAACTCGTAACACCATGCACTCTATTCCCAGTAGTTCTGAAACCATTAGAAGGAACAATAAAGTAACTCTTTGTTTTGTTGACTAGTTGGCCAGACACAACCTCATAGGTATTTAACACTTTCATAATGAGTTATCAAGATTTACTTCTACTAGAAGTAAAAATAATAACATCATCAGCAAAGCTTAAGTGATTCACTTGGGGTCCTCTCTTCTCCATGTAGAACCCATGAAAATCAGGATTCAAGTGTAAACTATTCAGCATCCTTGAGAGAACCTTAGCACCAATGATAAATAATATAGGTGAAAGGGGGTCCCCTTGCTTCAACCCCCTAGTAGAATGAAAAAAGCCATGCCTAGTACCATTAACAATAATGGAATACCAGTTGTTGGCCATTATCCTCCAAGCCATATCAATGAATCTTTCACCAAAACCCATTCTTTTCATGACAAGACAGATATAAGACCAAGAAACCCTATCATAGGCTTTAGCCATGTCTAGTTTAATCACCACATTGCTACCTATGTTGGGTTTCCTAATCTGATAAATGATTTCCCAGGCTAGCATGATGTTCTCTAAGATACTTCTACCATTGACAAAACTTGACTAATTTAAAGAGATCAAGTCAGGCATAATAGGGGCCAATCTGAGGTATAATAGCTTAGAAATTACTTTGTTCACACAATTACTAAGACTGATAGGCCTATATTCTAAGACTGATAGATCTACATTCAGACAACTTGTTGGAGTTACTGACTTTAGGAAGCAATACTAAACAGGCATGGGTGAAGTACTTGAGCAAGAATTGACCACAGAAAAATGCCTTGGCCACTGCCAGAAGATCTTGCTTAATAATTCCCCAGCAAGGCTGAAAGAATTTGCCATTTATACCATCTGGGCCAGCTGCTGAATGAGGACTCAATGAAAACATAACTTGTTTAACCTCCTCCATGTCTGGCATTCTCTGCAATACTTCATTTTAGTCCTGAGTTACCATACTAGGAATACAATTAAGCACCTCCTCATTAATCCTCTTTGTCTTACCAGTAAAAAATATTTTGGAAATATTTACAGGCAGACTCAATAATAGCAATATCCCCTTGGATCCACTCTCCATCCTCATCCTGAATTTTATGAATAATGAGCTTTCCCCTTGAACCAGTGAAGCTGTGATTTTTATTTAAGGATGGACTCTTCCAACTTTAAATATTTAATATATTCAGCATTAAGATAATGAATACTGGTTCTTCTATCTTATGAATTATGCATGATCATTTCCTCTTCTGCTATTCTGATCCTCTCCTCAAAATCTCTTACTTTGACATGAATATCCCCAAAGTGACTTCTAGACCAAGCACTAAGAGTTTTAGAAAGTCTCTGAAGTTCTTGATGAAATATCCACATAACATTCCCATGAATAGGCCTTTCCCAACATTTCTGAACAACATCCATGAATTCTGTCTCATCAACACAACTATTCAGGAATTTAAAATACTTGGTAGTGTTGTAGCTTTAGTAGTCATTTCCACCAGTAAAGGACAATGATCTGAGCCTATAGAAGAGAGGTGAGTAGTAATGGTGAGAGGCATGATTTCAAGGCATTTGTCATTGACCATGGCCTATCAAGTCTCTTCCAAATTCTGAATAAAAGACCCCTATTATTACACTAAGTGAATTTCTGGCCAACAAATCCCAAATCAACTAGGCCACACCCTTCTATAACACTTATGAGTTCAAAACTCTTCGTCATATTATATGGGAATCCACCTTTTTTCTCCTCACTAATAGCGATAACATTGAAGTCTCCAATACAACACCATGGAATATCAGTGTAAGTGCTTGAGAAGTTCAACATTTTATCCCACAGAGGCCTTCTAAGTAGAACCCTGCATTTGCTATGTACAAAAGTGCAAGTGAACATGTGAGGGAGTTGAGAATGCTGGATCTCACAAGTAACCTGTTATTCATCTTGATCCAAGACCTTACAGACCACATCATGACCGTGAAACACCCATATTTTCCCATTAATGTTGCAAGCAGCTTGATCCATAGCAAGGTAATTTCTATAAGTAAGAATTTGAGAGTTGTCAGCAAAAAGCTCCAAAAAGACAATCATTGAGAGATGATGCATGACTTTAAGAGATTGGATTCTTTCCATTGCACCTTGGGTACTAATAGCCCTTGCATTCAAAATGATTGTGTTAATCATTAGGATGACTTGGAAACAAAGAGCCTTGTTTTTGGTTTGCCAGAAGTGGGAATGGATATGTTATTGAATTTTTTACTCTAATCCTTGGCCTGATGAACCCCTCTAGGAGATAGACCCTACTCTTGTGTGACCTGCTGGATTTCCTTCTGCAATTCAGTATCATGGTGAGGGCTAAAGGCTCTGATGAGGTGTTCACTTATGGCATCAGCTTCATCTTCATCATTCAGAGGTAGTTGATCCTAATCAACTTCATCCTCTGAATAAATAACAGTATATTCATCTTCCACATTTTTAGTACTACTAGGAAGAAAGGGATCAGTGTTGAGATAGCAACTGTTGGTATTGACATCAGAAGTGATCCCATATGAGAATTTTACATCTGGACTCTAAGAGGGCTAAAATACAAGGGATTGTAATCATCCACCAATATGAATTTTTTTGCATATATCAGCATGTTCAGAACTCCTAGAACTCCTAGAATTCTAATCAATAAAACTAGAATTGTCATCAGGCCCTGAGTTTTAGCAAGCTTCTTCTTCAAAGCATCCCTCCTTTTTTTCTGGGTTTGTTCTTACTCTTACTACCACTTGAACTAGCCTTGGACCCCATGTCTTTTGCCAACCCAGCCCTCTGCACATTCTGAGCAACTAAAGAAGGTTCAGATTGACAGTGAGGTTCTTTTAAAGTGGCATCAGGTGAGTGTAGTTCTTCCCCCAGGACATTCACAAGGTTGTCATGCACATCATGAGATGGTATCCCCCTATTAGGTTCCCTTACCTGCATGTTAAAGGGCTGCTCCTGTCTATCCAACCTTTCCCTTACAGCTACATCAGCAGACTCAAAAATAATAATAGGAGAAGAATGGGGAGGGCCAACAGCAACATTATTCTGTCTCAAATAAGTAATGGGATTTGGGGATTGATCCAGAACACGTGGATCAGCATCCACAACCTGGGGTGCTACAAAGTCAATACCTAGCCTCTTGGAAGATTGTTGCTCATTATCCTTCTGTTGTTTAACCTGTTGTTGCTTTGCTCTTGTCTTCTCTTGTTGGTTTTCCTCTTTTGAACTTGCCACTGGTCCTGTTTAGGAGAAGTTTTCCCATCCTCTTTTTTCTTGTCCCGATGCTGATTTTATTGTTGTGTTGTTTGTTTCTGAATGTGATTCCCTTTTTATCCTCTATCCCCAATAGGTTTGGCTGCACTTTCTTCTTCTTTTCTCTTTTTGACTTCATCTTCCCTCCTCTTAATTTGACAGTTCACAATAGTATGGCCCTAATGTTTGCAATGAGAGCAATAGTAAGAGATGTCCTCATATTGAATCAACTTCCATCTACCCACTGATAAGTCATTTTCATCATACCCATCCACACATGTTGAGGCCTTTCTTTTGTCACATCCATTTGGGCCCTCACTTTTGCAACACTACCCCTAGTCTTCTGAATTGAGGCAAAATCAAGATACAGGGCTTTTCCAATAGAAGTAAGCAAAGCTATGAGAACTTCCATGTCATAACAATGCCATGGAAGTTCAGGAAGAGTCAACCAGACAGGAACAATTGATGTCTCCTCTTTTGGCTTAAAAGTAGGAGTCCAAAGTTGCAACCTTATCAATTGGCCCTCAATATAAATTTTTTGTTACCTCCAGATAGTTATATGATCTGCTTCATTATCTAGATCAATATAAATATGTCTAGAATTGAAGTGAGCAATCTTCACACACCCCCTCCCCCCACAAGCTGAGTTTATGACATAAAAATCTTCCTTATCACTTCCATTTTAGGCATAGTACTAGTGGGGCTTGCTTATTAGGGTGAATCTACATCTATCAGATAACTTCTCCAAGAACTCTTCCTCTTTAAAAAATAACAGTAGGATGGACCTGTTTAGTAGTTATTTTAGGAGGAGATATATCAATAGGGACCTCATTCCTAGCCTGGTTCATCCTAAGTTTAGTGGCAAAGGATTGAACCACAGTTGGAGGAGAGGGATCACTAGGTTGTTGGTTATTCCTACCATTTCCTTGGCTATTCTTCTTGGTTTTATCAAATGCATTCTCTCTAATGCAGGTAGGAATTTCTCTATTGTTGTGGGGCTGAATCGGATCAAAATTAGAGGAAAGTTTGAGAGGAACAACTTGCTTCAAAGGTTGCCTAGCATGAATCTGTTTAGAGACATCACCCATAGGGCTAGTAGCCTTAGTCCCAGCATTCAATAGGCTTAGTCTTAGACTTACCATTGTCAATACTCTCAACATGGCTACCCTCACACAAATGATTGAGAGATGCACTTTTATCATTAACCAAAGATACAGGAAACTTACTAGAAGTCAAGGATGAGTCTTTTGGATCCTTCATGCCTACCAATTGGCCCTTCTCTTGGCTTTATTCTACATCCTGAATGAGCACGGCCTATTATTGACTCAATTCACCAATCCCTTGAGTCTGATAAATCCTATTACCATTTAATTGTGGAGAAAATTGATCATCCTTCATTCCTTGATCTCTATTCTCTGAATTAATGGCCTTCGGAATAGTTCCAATAGGACCCCTCACCTCCAATTGGTTCCTAGTCAGATTTTGGGCTTGGAAACCCTAATTTCCAAATTCGAAGGGATTTGCACACTAACTTTTGGGGATTTTGGGTCTGGGAGAATTGTCTTGTCCCCAAGAGTCGAGTGGTATGTCTCATGACCCACGAACTTGCCAGAGCTCCGTCACCGTCACCAGAAACCTCCTCACCATTAATTCTACTTGTGGAAATGGCTGCAGAAGCTCCTAAAGATGCAATAAGACCTGAAGAGTCCGCTCTCATAGGTGTTGTGTCTCGAATATCCCTTGAAGGGGATCGAATCTGAAGTTGCACATCAGGTGATTCTCCCAAAATTCGCCTGATCATATCTCTGAATTGGCACGATGGAATGTTCTGATTCTTTGACCATAGGAGATCTTAATATGTAGATTCATCTCTAATCCTTAGAATAACATGAACTTTCCCAAAATTTGCTAGGGATATAATTTCTCGAGCCCTAAACACCTCCTTCTCCGAAACTACTACAGTGATCGCTGGACTGATCTCTGATCTTCCAGAACTGTGGGATTCTTGTATGCGCATGGAAATCATTGGGATGATACATCATGGCAGGGCACCCCTGGTAAGCTTGGTCCAGTGGCCTGTCACACTCCTCTGGTGGCTCACGCTCCATTCTGGTAGAGCAGGTAGTGCGCACTTTTTTGGAGAGCAAAAACTTAGAGAGAGAGCGTACAGAGAAAATAATTGGAAAAATGAGAAAGCGATAGGGGTTTAGATTGAAGATTAATTGGGGATTTAGATTCACTTGTGTATTAATTTCATCACTCAAGCTTGTGATTCTAATTGCAAAAAGGTTTCATTGTTCTTCAATTTTCTTAGGTAAAAAATCTTCCATGTCTTCTTATTTCATTGTTGATTTGTGTTCCCAAGCCATGATTGGCTAAACCCACAACTTGAGGTTGTGGAAATCATGAGTAGCTAACTTAGGAAAACCCGAGTTATTTGCACTTCTTGAGTTAGGTATTTGCATGTATTATCCATTTTCCTTCATTTTTCTTCTTTAATGGTGCCCAACATTAAACCCCACCTATTGTCATGATCCTGATCAAGGTAGTGATGAATAGGAAAAGGAAATGGGTAACAAAATTCGATTAATTTGTTCTCGTCTAATCAACCAAACCCAGCCAAGGAGAGGTTAAATAGGATAATAGGTAATGGTTAGTTTGGCACAGTATGGTAGTCGGCCAAGCTCCATAGTGAAAGTCGACCTTCGTCTTTTCCTAAGGGTTGGAAGAACTTAAGTTATCGTCCTTCATGCAGTGTCCCCATTTAGTTTGTGTTATTCGGGGTGTTTGAGTTAGTGAATCATGGAAAACACAACTCCCAAGTTGCTCTCCAATTTGATCATCCCCTCATCTTAGTAGTTTAGTTTAATTTTCCATCGACTATTGCAAACCCCCCCTTTCCTTGAGAGTTGAGTTAATTGATACTTGAATTGGTTGTTTATGAATCAAAGTGGGAAATTTCTTATTCCCTTAGGGATTTGATCCTAACCTATGGTTAGGTTTTATATTTGACAACTAGTGCTTTATCCTCAAATTGAGAGGTACTGTTTGAGTGTGATCAATGACAGAGGAGCAGGAGTTAGAGCTTGCCAAGATATGATCAATGTAGGATGAGGAATTGAGGCAAGCTTGTGAGCTTGGGAAAGTAAGGGGTGTTGGCCCCTCCGAACATGCTTCTACTACTAAAGAGGCCACCAAGAAAGTTGAGGGTAGCCAGACTCAGCCAGAGACTGGGGCTTAGGCGCCCAGGTATTTTTTTGACCCTTGTGCTTTAATATGTTATTTTGTGCATTAAGGACCATGCAAGTCTTTTTCGATTGGGTATGGTTGTTAGAAGCCTTAGTGAAGTTTGAGTAACCTTGGCCTACAACTATCCCAAATTTTGAATCCTAGGAGTTTTCTTGCCTTTGTTCTTTTTTCCCAAGAATATTTACTTTTTGTTAAACCGACATGTTTAGGATATGTAAGTAGTATTATTAGCATGTAGTATTGAGATCCATGGCATATGTTTGTTTTGTGAAAAATGACATCCACCAAAGTTTTTGTTAGTTAGTCTTGATAGCAACAATGCATGTTTGATTGTTGATAGTGCTTGTTTTGATAAGTGAAGATAATTTGTGATGAAAAGCATTATGTGAGAGTCTTTTCTAATAGTGAAATCGGTGTGATGTGTATGTAAGCTTTTATTTTCTAAATTCATATGTTGTATTTTGATGTGCTTCCAAAATACAATACTTTTGATACTTAAAACTTGAAATTTTGTGTGTTCTCAATGCAATATTAGTGGGTTTTATGTGTTTTTGTGTTTATATTTGCAGGGTTATGGATTGGCCATGATTTTGGAAAAAATTGCAGAAGTTGCTGGTTTTTGCTGTTATACGAGACCCTCTATGGGTCATAGATCATACTACGAGCCGTAGGGAGGTTTTGTGAAGATTTCTAGTGAGAGTTTATTTTCTGAAGCTTATTTTACGAATATGCAAATGAGTCATATAGGAGTTTACGAGTCATACAGGAGGATTCGTGCCCTAAGGATTAAACGATTGGACTTGGAGGAATGTCATCAGACGAAACCCCTTTTACAGGTCGTAAATCACTTTATGAGTCATGCAGAGGTGTCATAGAGTTGAAGTCCAAATTCTAGTAGCTAAATACGAGACCCCGATTACAGGTCATAGAAGTCAATACGGGTCGTAAAGTACCTTTCATATGGTGTGCTGACCAGTTCTCCTATTTTGTTTAGGACTTGAATTTTAATTATTATAAATAGGTTTTTTAGGTTATTTTTTAGAAGTTTTTGTCTAGTACTCAGATAACTCAATATTTTGAAAGAGAAAATTGTATGATCATATTGGAGAGTCTTTGAGAACACTTGGGGTTTAATTCAATCCTTAAACTTGTGATTTTCATTGAAGTAGGATTGCTTGTTCTTAACTCTATAGTGTAAGTGTTCAATTATATCTTCTCAATTCATAATTCATGCATCTACACATAGCATGAGTAGTTAAACCACAACAAGGGTTGTGGGAACCATGAAGAACTAACAAGGTAAAACTGGATAATTCATATTTCTTGGAAGGAATATATGCATGTATTAACTAATTCTCTTTGTTGTGCATATTTTCTAATGGCGGCCAACATTAGTACTTGCCTAGTGTTACTGATTGGACAAGGTAGTAATGAATAGGAAAAGAGATTAATTAACAGGATTCGATTGATGTGTTCTCGTCTAATCAACCAAATTAGGCCAACGGGAGGTTGTACTGGGACTAATAGGTAATGGTTATAATGCACACTATGAAAATGGGCCAAGTCGCATAGTGAAATTCACTTCTCACTTTTGACCAAAAGGCTTGGTGAACATAAATTACCATCCTGCATGCTATACACTAGAAAAGAATTAGGTTATCCGATGATTACTAAGTTAAGGAATCATGCGAAACATAATACCCTAGTTTCTCTCCATCATTGACTTCTCTCATGTGAGAGTTTTATTTTCTCATTTATTATTGTAACCCCCCCCCGGTGAATTAAGTTGGTTAATTATTCGGATTGCATGTTGGTGAATTCTCTTGAGTCTACATATTCCCTATGGGTTTGACCCTAACCTTGGTTAGGTTATATATATTGACAACGACCGCTTTATCCTCTAAAAAGTAGGTTAACTTGGCGACATCAAGATTTACGCGTTGTTGCCAGGGAATATGGCCAGACATAGTGAATTCTTAGTAATTTGAGTGTTAATCCTTAGTTCCTTTATTTTACCTTTGTTTGTTGTTTTTGTTCTTTTTCAGGATGTAGGTGTAGTATATTCCCAACACTCGGAGTCAAGGCAATTCCTTAACTCTATTTGATCAAGAGATCCACAGAGCATACAAAGACTTGACAGGGTAAGGAAAAAGGGGGGGAACACAAGCACACTTAGAGAGCGCAGTACAATAGAGAGTTGTATGTTGCGTTTAGGAAAGATGAATCGCTTAAGATGAATGACCCAAGACAATGCCAACAATGTGGCTAATGTAACTCTTAACTGGAATAATAGTGAGGATGTTAAGAATGAGAACTCACGTCCTTTGAAGGATATTGCTCCACCGCCTAAGGATTTCAACACCAATGCTTACTAGTGGAATCTGTACAGGTTGAATCCTATGGCTATGGAGGTGACTAGAGCTCTTGTGTTGCCACCACTACCGGCAGACATAAAGTTCACAGTCTCAAGTGGGTTACTTCAGATGTTGTAGAACTATGGGTTGTTTGCGGGTTTACCGTCGGAGGATCCTCATAACCACCTACACAATATGGCATTTGTCAGTAAGAGTGTGATGGGAACATACAATCTGTCCATGGATACTATAGGACTTCATGTCTTCCCATTGACTCTTTGGGCAATGCTATATTATGGTTATCTAAGCTCCTACGGAGTTCGATCACTAGTTGGGAAAACTTTTAGAAGGCCTATTCAAAGAGGCACTTCCCTAGATCGAAGAAGCTCAATTTGAAGAACCAGATCAACAACTTTGAGCAACTTCCTAGTGATTCGATAAGCACTACTTAGGAGTGGTTCAAAAAATATCTGAGGAGCTTCCCTGACCACAAAATAGTTGATGATGCCTTTGTGGAGATCTTCTATCATGCTCTTGATAAGAACAATCAAGCCTGTGCTGACACTATCATGGGGGGTATATTTTTAGATCAGCCATTTGCAAGGATTGCAGAGCGAATGGAAAAAGTGGTCGAGATAAATCATGCATGGGGGCAGCGAGATAGAACATGTCAGTATGGGCCCAGAGCAAGCCAGAACTAATAAAGAGATCATGGAGCAGCTTGCTCAGATTCGCACAGGTATGGAGGTGATGATTAAGTAGAGCAAGAGAGAGTGAATGTGGTGGTTTATCAACCTCCACGTGCACCCATGTATGAAGAGCCATATTATGATAAAGACACATGTTTTGTTGCTGATCAGATGGGGGGTTCTGGACCAATGCCCAACGGTTCAACCAAGACTATTCGCACTAAGATCAAGGAAACCAAGGTTGGAACTTTGGTAGAAATGGAGTTTACAGGGACAACCGCGGAGGTTACTATGATAGTAATAGGGCTTCGGATACAAATTGGGATCGCAGAGAAGGCTTCAGAAATGGTCCTTATGTATTATCACACAACCGCGATGCAGGTGCAAGAAGTTCCAAAATTGAAGAGATGTTTGATCGCCTATTGAAGAAGGCTAGGACACAAGATGAGACTCTAAGGGGCATGAAATCAGAGAATTCAAGTATTAATCAGAAAATAGAGTATCACCATGGCTATCAAACAACTGAAGAAATAGTTAGTTAAGTGTCGACTCAGCTTAATCAGCATTAGAGGGGTACACTACCTAGCAACACAGTACAAAATCCTAAAAATGAAGGGCAGTTTATGGCAGTTAATACTCGAGATGGCAAAAGCACCATTAATCCTCCCATGTCAGTTGATGTAGAAGATGTTAGAGAGAACATGGTTGCGGCCATGGATGCGGATGAAGGAGATGATTGTGGCAAGGATGGGGTGAGTGAAACTGCTAAAGCACCATAGAGGTTGAAGCCCATTCCTAGGCCTCCTCCTCCCTTCCTCAAAGAATCAAAAAGAGGCAGGAGGAAGAAAAATTCAAGCAGTTTATTTCCATATTGAAGCAACTCTCCATCAACATCCCTCTCGTTGAGGCATTGGATAACATGTCAGGGTATGCTAAGTACATAAACGACTTGGTCATTAAAATGCACTACGAGTCAGGAGCTCTCCTAAGAGCTTCAACATTACAGTGTTATTGCTACGAGGGCCTTGGTTCAGAAGATAAAAGATTCAAGTGCTTTCACCATACCCTGCGCCATTGGAGATTTTGAGGTCACAGGTGCTCTGTGCGATCTATGTGCTAGCATTAATCTGATGCCCTTTGCAGTCTACAGGAAGATTGGTAGCCCCTACTCTAACTAGCATGCAGTTATTGAGGGCGGGTCGCACAGTGAAGAAGCTTGTGAGGATACTATATGTTGTGTAGGTAAAAGTGGAAAAGTTTATATTCCCTGCACACTTTGTGATCCTGGATTGCAAAGTTGACTTCAACGTCCCAATAAACTTGGGAAGACTGTTCCTAGCCACTAGGCAAGCAATAATGAATATGGAAGTCGGTTAACTCAGGTTTAGATTAAATGACGAAGAACTCATCCTCAATATTTGTTAGCCTATGTAGCATGCAGATGATTTGAAGAGTGAAGTATGGGAATTGGTGAAGTCTGAGTAACCAATTTTTCCAAGTGGTGCCACAATAATAAATCACGTGCTACTTGGGAGGCAACCCAAAGTTTTTGATGTAATAATGTAATTAAAGGTTTATTTTTAGTTTTTGGATTCATAGGTAGTTCATTTTCTTGTGTTTTGATTGTAATTTTGGATATTGGGCTGATTGCATATAGGGTAACAATGTATTTTCTGAAGTGTATGCAGGTACTAGACTAAATTAGCCATTATGGATGAGTAGAGCATCAAATTGAGTCTCTACGATAAGGTTTATGGGTCGTAAAACCAATTTACGACTCGTACCCCCATCTCGTAGATATTTCCAGTGAGCAGAAAAATTATGCACCCCAGTCCACGTGCCAACGTTATAATCTGTAGCTCAAACTACGGGTCGAAAATGGGGCTCATGGACCCCAGGTAAGTTTTCTAAAAATTTTTCTAAATGTTGGGATCTCTACGACCAACTCTACGAGCCAAAAAATACTTTAGGACTCGTAGACTGGACCATGAAATCTAGTCCTGAAAACTAGGATTTGGATGTTCTACGAAACCATAATTTTACAAGTCGTAAAACACTCTATGGCTCGTAATCTGGGTTTCATAGAGTCTAGGCCCAGCAACTTTCAGTTGACCTAGTCAATATATAAATAGAAGGGTCAAATTATTTGACCCTATTTTTGGCATAAAATTACTGAACTAGCCAACCTAACCCCCCCCCCTCGTGTTTTCAATCACCACCAACCATCGTACACCTATTTTCGATAAGACTCTAATCACCTAGGGTTTTGAGCCTAACCACCTCCTTCTTCTTCTTCACTTTAATCTCACATCTTGGTAAGTTCTCGAATTAATTAAGACATATAATTTGCCTTGTTTGAATGATTGATTTGAAAATTGTGTGGCGTATAGTGTTTAGACACAAATACATGTTTGAATTTAATTTGTGATAGTTGAAATTAGGTTGTCCATGTTTGAATGATTGATTAAGTCCGAAATTGGGCACTTTGGCCTCGTGGAAATGTTTTGGATAGTTGGTGTACCTATTGAGTCACTCACCATAGATAATTGAATGATTGTATTGGTGAATTGGTGCGTGATGACATAGGTACATGATCTTGATTGAAATTAATTAGAAGTGGTCGGAATCGTAGGATAATTCATGCTTGATCGCTTTCAATATGGTGTATGCGTGTTGAACATGTTGTGGGTGATGGTTGTGGTATGAAAATCATGTAGGTGCGTGACCTTTTCTTCGATGCTGGTAGTTTTTCTGTCGAAAAAGTCATTTGGAGTCCGTGTGATGGGCTTAGAAACTCAAGTGATTGAGTTTTTTGGATCACCAGTGGCTTTTACGACCCATGGATCATTCTATGAGTCATAATTACCCCTCTTGCAAGATTCCAGAAACTTGATGTTTCTGAATATCCATCAGACGAGACCTCTACGAGTCATAGATCACTTTACAGCTTGTAAATAGGTCTCGTAGATCCCTACCTAGAAATAATTACTTACTGGAAATATCTATGACCAGCCTACGATTGTAAAACACTTTAGGAGTTGTACTTGGTCTCGTCGACTTTTCCAGTAATAAAAATTGTTTGAACCACTGGTTTACGAAGGCTCTTTACTGCTCATAGTATCCACCGCAGCCCATAAATTTGCTTCCATAAAACCCTTCTGCAACTCAACTCAGATAATTGTATTCCAATTTTGATTTGTTGGGGCTAACCAGGGTGTGTATATGTTTATGTTGCAAGTAATATGGCCCCAAAAGCCATACATGACGAGATCCAGGCCCTAAAGAGGAGACTCAGAGATGAGCCTTCGGATGATTAGCACGCCACTCAGCTGAGTGGCTCACTAGAGGTGTTGGATGTCAGCCCGGACCTTCAGGTGGCCAAACCATAGACCACAGTTGCTGGTAAAGCTAGGCGTACTCAAGATCTTGTTGCTTGCACTCCCCAATCTGAAGAGGGACACAGCAACGAGACTGATTTAACATAGATGACTTCATCCATAGAGGAGTCCAACTTTGAGTGAGGCTCTAAGGATAGATTAGAGGCAGAGTCTTCTATCACCCCCTGATCATCACCATCTCCACTAGATACCCTCACTAGCCGGTGGTGCATCGAGGCCATGTAGGAGATATATAGAGAGGGCATGCAGCTAAGTGAGTGGGGTAAGCCAGCCGGCTCCATCTATGAGGAGCTCCGAGTCATATCTGACAGACTCGACAGTGTCCCATGTCTCTAGGACAGATGACTCGGTATGGGCTTCAGTAGCTCACACATGCACTTGGAGGATACTCCCCAACTATGGTAAGGGAGTTTTATGCCTCTTATGCAGGCACCATCTAGATTTCTCTTCCCAAGGGGAAGAAGTAACTCTCCCATCACAGATTGACTGAGATGGGAGTGAGGAGCCGGCGGCAGACATATTGGAGACCACCATCTGTCGGATATTATTTGGGCCAGAGTTCCTTGCACCCATATCCACTGCAAAGTTTGACTACAGGGTGGGGCAGATGAAGAACCCACTCATGATGAAAGATCCTGAGCGATGAGCCACTTTGATGAGATGGGTGGCTGAGTACATTACCGAGCAGGGTTTTGAACCTGCATGGATCGCCACTCACTCGAAGTCTATCGTTAAGGTTTCGCTCAGTTTCCCCACCAAGTTCTGGTGAGCGGTTATTTGTTCATGTATTCGACCAGCACTTGCTGATAATACTCTAATGTCAGAGTGTGCGATTTTGGTTGTCAGTATCTTAGCTGGCTATGAGATTAATTGGACCCTCTTCATTGTTGAGCAGAGTCATAAGGTCGTACTGAAAAGGTCCACCTCAATCCCATTGCTGCACTTGATACACAAACTCTGTCTAGAATCGAGAGTAGAGATATTACATTACCAGACCAGATGATTGAGACCCATCATACATTGGATCCCAGCCTAGTCAAGGCTAAAAAGAACTCTGTGGCACTCTAGCAAGCACAGCCTCCACCTATGCCTGAGATGTTCACCCAGCACCACCTCTTGAGGGTTCTGAGACTGCGACCGCTAATGTTGTTGCTACTAAGGAGAGGGCCTCGTAGCCCGAGGCAGTTGAGGAGAGGGGGCCCACTATTATTGTAACTACACCACAAGCCATGACTTCATAAGCTATTACTGTGGACATGATCTATATATCTGCCGCATCTATACATGCCCTAGCATAGAGGTTATCACATGACTTAATTTGTTCACCAGATTAGGCCATGGGTACGCCAGGCTATTGTGGACTCGGAGGGTCGGAGTCAAGCAATCGCAGTCACTATTATTTAGGATTGTATCACTATCATGGATGCCTGCATTGACGCCTTTGAAGAGAGGATACAATGGAGATTGGGCGAGGCCCGGGCTTTAGATCTGTCAGGTCTATAGACGGAGATCTAGTAGCTCCAAATTGACATGATAGTAGCACTTGCGATACTAGTTGCACTACCAGAGACTATACATCTGGTGCCAATGGTTGACTTATTTGCTCCTGAGGAGCCCATCCAGCCTTCCGATGGTACTAGACCCCTCATAGAGGATGATGAGCCAAATGAGAGACGTGTACGTGTGCGGCTCAAAGAGGAGGAGGAGCTAGAGCTTGTCTTGAGGAGATCGAGACATGATGAGGAGATGAGATGAGATCAAGAGTTGGAGCAGGTGAGGGGTGCTAGCCCTTTTGGACAGAGCACCACTGCTGAGCAAACCAACCCACAGGAGAAGGGTGGACAAACTCAACCACACACTAGCTCTTAGGCACCGAAGCATGCTTTTTGGCCTCATATGTGCTATTTTGTTTTGATTTTGTGTATTAAGGACATTGCACATCTTTTTCGATGTGGCATGGGTAGTTATGGGCCTCAGTGAAGTCTGAGTATCTTGAGTCCATAACTACCTCAATTTTTGATCCTGGAGTTTTTCTACCTATGTTCTTTTTCCCTGTGGATATTTACTTTCTATTGAACCAGTATGTTTAGATAATATTTGTATCATATAGTACCAATACTTATGGCATATGGAATATTTTGGTGTTTTGTTTGAAAAATGATACCCACCAAAAATTAGCAACCATGCGTGTTTAGGTGTGTGACAATGTCTGTTCAGATAAGTAAGGGTATATTGACATAAAAAAAAACATGCTCTGAGAGTCTTTTGTTGATGATGTATGTAATGCCAGTGAGTGTGAGCTTAATTTGCTAAATTCCTATGTTTTGCTCTAATTCAGAACTTGCCCTGTAATTCTAAGTTAGATTGTAGATTAATTGAATAAGGAAAGAATCTTAGGCCATTGTTCATAAATAGTCCATTTAGACTAAAATGACCAACCAAAGTGATGATATAATCCCTTATTCCTAATATTTGAGCCTAACATGTACCTATTCTTTGAAAACGCTTGATTAACCTAGCCTTGTTAGTTGTAAAATCCTAAAATTGGCCCTACTCCTTCCTTGAACATTGTGCACCTTGACTGAGGCAAAAAGCCGAAGTTGAGGATGGCTATCAAAAGTGGCCCTGGTTCTGAGGACAGATATTGTGAACCTCAACACAGGCTAAAATCCTAAGTTGAAGGTGGTTGGTGTAAGGGGAAAACAAAATAAGGGGGTGAGTCAGTGATACAAAGAAAAAGGGAAAATCATGTAGTAGGTGCAAGAAAAATAAGTGATGTCTTAGTTGTAAGCCAAAAAGCAAAATGAAGTGTAGAAACAAGGCAAAAAGCTGAAAAATAAAAAGAAAGCACCAAGAAAACTTAAAATAGGAAAAAAGGGAGAATAAGGAGAAAATAACAGAGTCGGTAGTGTGAAAGTGTAGGAAAACGCAGTGTCAAGGAGTGCTTTTAGTCACTATTTTCCCATAATATCATACCAAAGCTGATCCTACGTTACAAGCCTAGAAACCCTAAAGTGATCCTAGTCCAGCTGGTTGAAGGTCTGAGTCAGGAGTATTGGGGCAAGCCTATGGTATTAGATATTATGCATCAATATATGTTGCGAAAATGAGTGATTTTGCACAGTCCCAAGGTTAAATATGAAAACATCATTGAGGGTCAAATATGTGACTTCTTTTTGTGAGGGCACTTGTATCGTATTGTTAGCACTACACTTGTTCAGTGATTGTGTACTGTTGATAATCCCTTGTTTATCATAGTTGTGTTGTCACATGCACCATTTTGCATTGGTTTGCTAAATAGCTACTTGATCCTTTTTTGATAAGTTGGTGTGAGTATCTGATTCAGAGATGTAGGTGATATATGCCATTGAGTTGAGATCTATGTGTTACTGTATTGTCTATATAGATTGAGTCCGTCGCTTGAGGGCAAGCAATAATTTTAAGGTGAGAGTGTTGATTTTCTGCAAAAATACAGCACTTTTGATGCTTAAAACTTGGAATTTTATGTGTTCTCAATGCGATGTTAGTGGTTTTTATATGTTTTAGTGTTTATATTTGCAGGATTACGTATTGGCAATGATTTTAGGGAAAATTGCAAAAGTTACAGGTTTTTGCTGATATATGAGACCCTTTATGAGTCCTAGATCATTCTAGGGCCGTAGGAGGTTTCGTAAAGATTTTTAGTAAGGGGCTACTTTCTGAAGTTTATTTTACGAACATGCAAAAGAGTCGTAGAGGAGTTTACGAGTCGTAGAAGAGAATTCATGCCATGAGGATCAGAGAATTGGACTTGCAAGAATGTTATCAGACGAAACCCCATTTATGAGTCGTAAATCACTTTACGAGTCATAGAGGAGTGTTGTTGAGTTGAAGTCCAAAATTCCAGTAGCTGAGTAGAGACCCCGATTACGGGTCGCAGAAGTCAATACGGGTCATAAAGTACCATCCATATGGCGTGCTGACCAGTTCTCCTAATTATTTTAGGACTTGAATTTTAATTATTATAAATAGGTTTTTCAAGTTATTTTTCAAAAGTTTTCACCTAGTACTTAGAGAACTCAATATTTTGAAAGAGAAAAATGTAAGATCATATTGGAGAGTCTTTGAGAATACTTGTGGTTTAATTCAATCTTTAATCTTTTGATTTTCATTGAAGTTGGATGCTTGTTCTTGACTATATTGTGTAAGTATTCAATTATGTCTTCTCAATTAATAATTCTTGCATCTACATATAGCATGAGTAGTTAAATTCATAGCTAGGGTTGTGGGAACCATGAAGAATTAATATGGTAAAACCAGATAATTTATAATTCTTGGAAGGTGTATATGCATGTACTAATTAATTTTGTTCGTTTTGAATGTTTTTCATTGGTGGCCAATATTAGAACTCGCCTAGTGCTAGTTACTAGATCAACGTAGTAATAAATAGAAAAAAGATTAATCAACAGGATTCGATTGATATGCTCTCGTCTAATCAACCAAACTGGGCCAAGGAGAGGTTGTACTGGGACTAATAGGTAATGGCTAGTAATTCATACTATGGACATGGGCCAAGTATTATAGTGAAATTCACCTCTTACCTTTGACCAAAGGGCTTGGTGAACATAAATTACCATCCTGCATGTTATACATAAGAAAAGAATTAGGTTATCCGGTGATACTGAGTTAGGAAATCATGGGAAACATAATATCATAGTTTCTCTCCATCGTTGACTTATCTCTTGTGATAGTTAGTTTTATTTTATCATTACTATTGCAAATCCCACCCCCTCCCCCTTGGGGAATTAAGTTGGTTAATTATTCAGATTGCATATTGATGAATTATCTTGACTCGTATTCCCTGTGGGTTCAACCCTAAACCTGGTTAGGTTATATATCTTGACAATGACTGCTTTATCATCTAAAAAGGAGATATAACTTGGGCGACATCATGTTTCCATTCAGAACTTGCTCTGTTACTCTAACTTAGACTGCAGGTTAGTTGTTAAGGAAACGATCTTAGGTCGTTGGCCATATCACTCCACTTAGTCTAAATAACCAACTAAATGTGTAAAGTATCCCTTGATCCCAATGTTTAAGCCTTACAAGTACCTTTTTCTTAGTTAAAACTTAAGTTGCCTAGCCTTGTTAGATGCAAAATCCTGAAATTGGCCCTGGCCTCCCTTGAACATTGTGCACCTTGATAGAGGCAAAAAGCTTAAGTTGAAAGTGGCTAACCAAAGTGGCCCTAGTTCCTAGGTTAGATATTATGCACCTCGACATAGGCTAAAAGCATAAGTTAAGGGTGGCTGATGTAAGGGTAAATACACAAAATGAGGGGGAAGCTAGTGATATATGAAAAAAGGATTAAAATGTGTTCTGGGTGCAAGAAAAATGAATAGATGCCTAATCAAAGTGCTAAAAAGAAAAATGACGATAAAATAAAAGGCAACAAACTAAAAATGATAGTAAGCCACGCAGAAATACTTGAAATGGGAGAAAGGGAGAATGAAGTGAAAAATGATAGTGTTGGTATGGCAAAAGTGTAAGCACTGTCAAGGAGGACCTTTAGCCACTATGTTCCCAAAACATCATACCAAAGCCCACGGAGCCTATGTTACAAGCCAATAAAGTCCTAAAGTGATCCTAGTCTAAATAGTTAAAGGTCATAGTCATGAGTATAGGGGCAAGCATATGGTATTAAGCATAGTATTTGAATGTATTTTGTGAGAGTGAGTGATTTTGTGTCATCCCAAGCATTGAATCTGAATATATCATCATGAGTGGGATATGGGACTTCGTTATGTGAGGACACTTGTACTGCATTATTGATATTAGACTAACTCAGTGAATGTTGCTTATTGATAATTGCCTTGCTTGTCATAGTTGCACCATCACATGTGTTGATCTATATTGGTTCTCTTGACAGCTATCTGATATGTTTTTAAGAGTGGTGTGGGTATCTTTGCTTGAGTTTGATATGATGTATGCCAATAGATTAAGGCTTGTGTGTTACTGTGTTACTTATGTAGATTGAATCCACCGCTTGACGCCAAGCAACAATTTTAAGTTGAGGGTGTTGATGTACTATAAAGATACAACACTTTTGATCCTTAAACCTTAAAATTTTGTGCCTTCTCATAGCAAAGTTACTAGTTTTGATATGTTTTTATGTTTATTGTGCAGGATTACAGGATTGGCATGATTTTTGTGCTAAGTATGCAGAAATTGCAGAAGTTGCTGTTCTATGACACCCTTTATGGGCCATGGAAGTTTCCACAGGCCTTTGAGTAGGTTTCATAGCAAAATCTAATGAAGGGTAATTTTCTGAAGTTGAGTCTACAAACATGCCGACGAGCCTTAAAAAGTTTCTACGAGTCATAGACAAAGTGTCGTATGCTGAGGATCAAAAAGTGAAGAGTTGTTAAAAATTCATCAGACCAAACCCTCCACGGACATAGAACTTTATACAGCCTATAGATGGGTCTCATAGAAGTCAATGCCAGAATTTCTAAAGGAATCCACGAAGCCCCGATTACAGACTATAAAACTTTATACGGCCTGTAGAGTTATCCGTAGAGCTTAACGACCCAACTCTCCTATTTTGTTTTGGTTTTTTATTTTAAAAGCTATAAATAATTTTTAGGTTATTTTTCATACAGAACTTCATAGAGTTAGTAAGAAAGAGTGAAAAACATTGTGAGACACTTGTGAAACAATCTTTTGTGTTCTTAATTCATACTTGTGATTCTTAGTAGAGAGCGTGGATTTCTTGTTCTTAATTTTATTGTGTAAGTGCTTAGTTATGTTGTTCGATATCATAATTCTTGAATCTACCTTAATATTGAGTAGCTAAGTCCACCACTAGGGTTGTGGGAACCATGAAGAACTAACTAGGTAAAATCAGATAACTCGTAATTCTTTGAAAGTGTTCATATATGTATTAATTAATTCTCTTCTACTTGAATGCTTTTTAATGGTGGCCAACGTTAACACACCTAGTGTTATTGACTGGATCAAGATAGTAATAAATTGGAAAAGTGATTAACTAATAGGATTCGATAGATATTTCTCATCTAATCAAGCAAACTGGATCAAGGGGAGGTTATACTAGAATAATAGGTAAAGGTTAGTAATGTCACACTGCGGGGATGGATCAAGTCACGTAATAAAATTTGCCTCTCGCATGGATCAAAGGGTTTGGTTAAGTTAACTTACTATTATGGATGCTACACACTAGAAAAGAGTTCGGTTATCTAGTAATACTAAATTTGGGAATCATGGGGAATGCAATACCCTAGTTACTCTTCATACTAATTTTACACTTGTCTTAGATTAGGATTTCTTTTCATAGTTTTTACAAAATCCCCCCCCCCCTATTTGGGGAAATAAGTAGGTTAATCTACCCAAACTTTTTGAAATTTTTGTAAGGCCTGTGGGATCTACCCTAAACACCTCATAGCCTTTCATTCATGGTTATGGCATGATGTATCACCTTGACCAAGTCTCTACTTGACGCGGTATGTTTTGAAATCTGAGGAAAACTTTAAAACCTTGTGTTCTGTTATCAAGTTAGTCATGACTCAAGACTAGGTCATAGTCATAACACGACAAATGAGACACCCATAGGCACCTCATCAAGCTATCGTAGCATACAAGCTATCGTAGCATATTAAGAATTAATAGGTATAAACTCATACATATTGTGGAAATAAAACAGAATAGGGCCTGAGGTACATCATGTAATTAAAAAGGAAGTATCTCAACAATAGAGGTCATCGTCCATAACATACCATCTTAACATACGTCAATCGGAACCAGTGCATGTTTCCCTCAAATACAAAAGATACTAAAATAAGTTATAAAGTAAAAGCTTCCAGTTTAAAAAAACCAAAAATATACATTCGTCTGAATTATAAAAAGCATAAAGATAAACAGGTGAACAACCTGAACTAAGGCTCACCACTAAAACTAGTTTTGAATGCCAGTAAAACTAGCCAGAGCCGGAGGAGGAACATTGGTCCTACATGGTAGCATCATGTAGGAAAAATATGGGTTAGTATGTTGGAATGTACTAAGTATGTGAGATGCAATGCAAATATGAAATTGTAAATCCATCATTCATAAATTGAAGACTTCAATGCATGAAATGGTGAAGGCATCATTTATGAGCTTAAAGATGCACAAGGAATAATATTCAGTGTGAAGTAAAAGCAATGCAACATTTGGAACACATGCATTGGAATGAAAACATCAAATACCATATTAATGGGAATGGACTATAATTGACATATAAGATCATGTGAGCTACTGCATGAAATCCAACAAAATCTTCTGGGTGGAACTCCATCACATAGTATGTATTGTCATGTAACATAAATGGCCTATGTGGATCCACCAAGCTAGCCTACAAGGGCTCCTTTGTGGCACATAGTTAATGGAGCAAAGTGTTGCTTCTAGGATCTTTTTACCAAACCCCAACACCCCAATGCCTTATTGGGTGCTAATCATCCCACGAAATTCTTTTAAACATGTACTTGGTTAAATAATGACGCTTAGAATCATAAGTAATAATTGCAAAGAGTAGCTCGAAACATAGAAACCACCAAGTGAAACTTGTTCTTTCACCTTGGAAACCATCATAAACATCATTTAGGGCATCATTGACATGCTTATATCTTTGACAAAACATTACCTTAAAATCCTTTCTTTTATACCCTATTCATCATCAATATATCATGCAAAAATTGACTTGAACTTAGTGGCCTTAGTCATTCACCAGAAAACTCATGAATCAAAAGGGTCATGTATGATCATAGGAAAAATATGCTTGCTTAAAACATGCATTAACAGCCCACACATCATCATTTAAAACCCTAATCATTGGGGTCATTACCATCAACTCAAAACTCATGCTAATACTAAACAAGACATTATACAATAACATTAAAGACAAAATACATCATAATACATCATGAAATTAACATTAGCATGTATAGTAGTATTTAAAGGAACATAAAGAACAGGTACAAGCTTTAATGGAGGTCTTTGTGGGTGAAAGGAATCCACAAATCAATGCACATACCTTGTTTGTATTTTAAGAAAAAGGAACTTGAAGCCTTTGGGAAGAAGACTTGAAGCCTTTGGGAAAAATCTTGAAACCCTAGCCTTTTGCCTTACTGTCATGATGCCAAGCCTCAGGCCTAGACGTGAAATAGCGAATGAAGAACCCGAAGGAACCCCAAACAAGCCTCTTAGCATATCATTCACACATCCTTGATCACGGAAGAAAAATAAGCATCAACAAGTGATATAATTAAAAAGGGGAGAGAGACTACGGAAAGTTGTTTTCATAATAGTAGTGGCATAAGAAGAGTCAAGATCAAAAGCATAGAGGACCGTAATATAATATCTAACGACACCTCTACATGGAATGAAGTGGGGGCCAAGACACTTCTTGGGCTCACCCTCAAAACTATAAGCATCCAAACATAATAAGCTAGTCTTAATATCGCATGAATGAAAAGTAGATATTATCCTCGGAGTTGAGGACTCACCAAAAGCTTTCTTCAAAGGAACCGAACTAACCACGTGGAGGAGGATGATCAATAGGAGCTCCAGTCCTACATAGTGATATCATGTAGGCATAGAGTATACGTTATTACTTGGAATGTACTAAGTATGCAGGGTGCAATACAACAAAGACATAAGCCATAATATTCAAAATGCATACATATAGGCAATGGATATAACCTCAATATGACATGTATGATCAATGCTCGTAATAAAACATGCATGTAAGACATTTAATTTGCATAATCCATATCATTCATATGTGGGAAGAGACCTCAACCGACATAGACCAAGCAGTTACAACATGGAACCCAAGGCATGATACCCCCTCGGTATAGGTGATCGGGCATGACACCCCCTAGCGAAGTGTGTTCTACTTGCCAAGGCAAACCAAACATGATAACATGAACTACATGGATCCACTAGTATAACAAGGGCATAATATATAATCCTATGATGGCACATAGTTTAGAGATTAAAGACTTTATATAAGGACCCCTTGTATCGATCCCTCATCTTATGCCTCAATCGGTGCTAAGTCTAATCCCACAGAATACTTAAAATAATCATAACTGGAATAACTTGTAAGCACATGATAACTTGACTTGATTCGCTCATAACACACTTGACCTCTACAAGTGAGCCTAACTTGAACATGAGAGTAAATTATAATCATTCATGATCCCTTCCCTTGATATAAATGGCTCACAAGAGGTTAAAATCTTAAAATAGGGCTCAACTTGATACTTGTAAAATCATAGATACTTTTCATGAATTCATTACATACTTGAAAGCCTTTAATCTTCATGAAATCACTTAGACTTGTAAGTCATGTAATAGTTCATCAATAACTTGAGAATTCTTGTCACATAATTTTATCAAACACGAGGTGGGTTCATGATACTTGTTAAAAATCATGCAACTTAAGAATAAAACAAGAAAAGTAAATTCAATGCAAATCAATCCACCAATATATATATATATAAAAACCCTCATTTAGGGTATCTTGAAATCTATCACAAAAGCTCATAATAGTTCATAGTTTCATAGCTCAAATCATGCATAGTCTCAAAAGACAAAATCAACTCATGGAATAAGCTTGCAATAGATATTCATGCATAATCAATCAATACTTGATAAAACCTCAACATAATTTATGTTCATATGTTATAATAAAAGATACTCATAAGTAATACAACTTGAAATCATGCAATAAAATGAGAAGCTTGGGCTCTGTGGGTGAAAGGACCCACCAATGAAGACCCACATATCTAAACTTTTAAGTTTCTTAAAGAAAATTGGAGGAAGACTTGAGGCTTGAGTTCGGTTCTTGGATTCCAAATTTGATCCTTGATATTTCTTTAGAGTTAATGGAATATTTGGTGATGTTTTGGAGAGAATTTTAAGAGGGTTTTGAGGTTCATAGGGTCGACAATGGCTAAGAAAACAGGGTCTTTCACATTTAAATGGGCATTGGATAATTATCCAAATGCCCTTGGATGGAATAAGAAAATTGGGAGAAAATTACAGTGGTCCGCATCCAGTCCTCGACGTGGACCAAGCACGAAGCAGAATCCAACACTAATCTGGGCCCAGGCCACGCCGCGCCTGGGGCGCGGATATTCACTGGAAATAAAAAATTAGCAAAAAATTTTTTTTCACTACGGGCCTTCTAAAATTCAGGTTATACCTATTTCCCACTCAATTTTGCCCCCCGATCAAGAATATGAAGTCGGATTTGCGAAATAACATAAGGATTTTGAGATATATGGCAATTACGATTATGGGACATTCTGAAGCACATGAGAGGTGTTTCAATATCTCCCCCTTTGGGAATATTCATCCCCAAATATCAAAGAAACATGCATAATAGAAGTAACTATGAAGATTTCAGCCTGACATGAATGCAACAAATGCACTTAAATATCATTTTCAAAAAGTACTAACATGAATGTCAAAAATCACCATAAACTTGCTACCATGAACATGAATTCAGGCAAAAATGACATGAGGGATGAAACTCAAGACTTAAAATCATAGGTAGGACTTAAATTTTTACCTTCAGCTTGAATAGAGTAAAAGATGTATGAATATCGCCTTTTCATATCCGCTTCGGCTTCCTATGTGGCACTTTCAACTTGTTGATTCTTCTAAAGGACTTTGACAGATGTTGCATCCTTGTTTCTCAACCTTTTCTCTTATCTATCCAATATCTTCACCAGGACCTTCTCATAGGTCAAGTTATCTTCTACGACACCCACAACCTCTAAGGGTACAATAGCAATTGGGCCACCAACACACCTCCTCAACAAGGATATATGAAAAATCGGATGAACCATACACACTTTGATAGGCAACTTTAACTCATGGGCAACCTTGCCAATTCTCTTAAAGATTCTATAGGGTCCCATAAACCTTGGGCTTAATTTTACTTTCTTGCCAAATCGGGACACTCCCTTTATGGGTGAAACTTTCAAGTATACTCAATTATCAACATTAAAATTAAAGTCTCTCCTTCTCACATCAAAGCATGACTTTTGCCTACTTTGAGTCGTTTGTCAACCCCACCTTCTCCAAAGATTCCATAACCAAATTTGGTTCAATTAAAGCCATCTCATCGACCCCTCTAAGATACCTTCCTAATGTCTCTATATATCTTTGAAAAATCGGGAATAATAGAATAGGATGAATCATGTGCCTTCTTCAAAATCAAATCCCTCAACCCATCAACATTAGGCACACATAGCCTACCTTGGTACCTAAGTACATTATCTTCCCTTTGGGAGAAAATCGCTATTTTACCTTCCTTCACCAAATCTTTCAATTTTAGTAAAGGCAGGATCAAGGTCTTATTTGGACTTGACCTCTTCAATCAAAGAGGATTTAGAACCATCAACAACCATTATACCACCATCCTCTACCTCATCCAATCTTACCCAACATCACATGCCCTAGGACGAAACCTCTTTCAATAAATTCACACTTTCCATACTTAGAAAATAATCTCTCATCCCTCAAAATTTTCAACACCACCCTCCAATGATTCACATGCTCTACCTTGTTACGGGAATAAATCAATATATCACCTATGAAGACCACCACAAACTTATCAAGGTAGGGTTTAAAGACCATGTTATGAGATCCATAAATTTTGTCGGTGTATTAGTCAAGCCAAAAGACATTACCACAAATTCAAAGTGCTCATACCTAGTCCGAAAAGTCATCTTGGGAATATTACACTCCCACGCCTTCACTTGGTGGTATCTGGACCGAAGGTCAATCTTAGAAAAGTGCCTAGCCCCTTCTAATTGATCAAATAGGTCATCTATCCTTGGTAGAGGGTACTTGTTCTTTATAGAGACTCTATTGAGTTGGCGGTAATCGATGCACCTCCTAAGAGAACCATCTTTTTTCTTTATAAATAACATCGATGCACCCCAAGGTGACTTGCTAGGCCTTACAAAACCCTTCTCCAACAAATCCCTCAATTGATCCTTCAACTCCTTTAACTCCGCCGAGGCCATACGGTAAAGGGGAATGGAAATGGATCGTGTATCGGGGAGGAGGTATATACCAAAGTCTATTTCCCTTCTGTAAGGAACACCAGGAAGCTAATCGAGAAAGACATCAAGAAACTCATTGACTACCAGAACCGACTCAATAGGAAGGACTTTAGACTCAACATCTCTAACCCTTACAAGATGGTAAATACAACCCTTAGAAATCAATTTTTAGGCTTTAAGCAAGAAAATGAATCTACCCTAGACCACCATGTTATAACTTTCCCCCTCAAGAACAAGCTCATTAGGGAATTGGAATCTAACTTTATGAGGGATTTTGTGTTGTCAGCTTCTCTCTGGAATTTTGGTTTTGAGTGTCAGGGGCTCACTTCCTTTTCCGGGCCCTTCCGGGCAAGCAAGAAGTCCTACAATCAATAGAAGCATGATAGGCATGTAACTAATCTATCCCAAGAATAATATCAAAACCCATCATGTGAAGTTCAGCAAAATCACAAGGCAAGACTTTATGCAATGTGAACATAGGGCAATCCCTATAGACTCTTCTAGCAATAATGGAATCACCAATGGGGGTAGACATTTCGTGGGGTTCACACTACAATTCGAGACACACATGAAGCTTATTGGCAACAAAAAGAGTAATGAGAGAAAGAGTAGCACCCGGGTCTAATGAAGCATGCACATCATAATCCAAAAACCTTTAACATGCCGGTGAAGCACCATGCTAGGTCTAGCGACCCTTAGAGGGGTATGGTTGAGATCGTCAACGACTATTCTCATAATTTTTAGTAATCCATGGACAATGCCTCAACTTCTGTTCCCTTAGGCCATACCTAAAACGAGCACTCGAACCGGCCGAACAATCCCTCGAATGGTTCCTTCCACACTTGTAGCACATAAGAGAAGCTTGAACACCAATATCTTTGCCTTTCCTTCGAGCATATGGATAATCAACAATCTTGTGGCTCATCTTACCACACCCATAGCAAGCATTCGAATCTCTCAAGCAACTGCCATTATGATTCCTTCCACATTTTGGGCATCTAGGACGAGCCACTTTACAATTGCCACCTTGAGCCTTAGGGTATGGAAGTCTACCTTCAAACTGTGCCATTCTTCTCCTTCCTGAGGAGGCCAAAGGACAATTTCTCATCTTATGCCCAATAACACCATATTTGAAATAACCTTCGGTGCCAGCCAAACACTTTCCTTTATGCTTCTTGCCACACCCTTGACAAGTGGCAAAAGGGGCCATTTTCTTTTTGTACTTGGGCACCGCTAGACTAGTAGAAGATGAAGCACCATCAACTCGGGCCCTCTTAGCCTTCCTCTCCCTCCTTCTATCATTTGAAATCATGGGGACACCCACTTGTTGATTAAGTTGAGTGGTTACGACCTTAGTCAATAGCTATAGAGCATTGTGAATTTCCGCATTGGACATGTCATTGTTGGGAAGTTGATCCTCAAACGATGGATGGTTACCATCTTGCCCACCATTCTAGATAGCTTGAGACATATTCTGAAATGTAACAGTTAGGAATCAGAAATAAGCCCTAGAGGACCTAGCTCTACCGTATGACATAGATCATGAAGAAGTAAAACATTTCCTAAAATGTCTTGTAGCCTCCTATTCATAGTTGTGGCACGCTTCAAAACCATGAATAATACTCTAATTGATATGATGTGTTGGATTTTTGAGGATCATTAACAACCTAATGCTCTAATACCAAGCTTAACATGACCAAGCCTAGGACCTAGACGTGACACGACGAATGGAGAACCCGAAGGAACCTCAAACAAGCCTCTTAGAATATCATTCACACATCCTTGATTGTGGAAGAAAAATAAATATCAACAAGTGATATATATATAAAAAAAGGAGCGGGACTAAGGGAAGTTTTTTTTATAATATTAGTGGCATAAGAAGAGTCAAGCTCAAAAGAATAGATGACCGTAATATAATATCCAATGACGCCTCTACATGAAATGGAGTGGGGGCCAAGATACTTCTCAGGCTCAGCCACAAAATTATAAGCATCCAAACATAATAAGAAAGTCTTAACATAGCATGAATGAAAAGTAGATATTGTCCTCAGAGTTGAGAACTCACCAAAATCTTTCTTAAAGGAATCGAACTAACCACGTGGAGGAGGAGGATCAACAGGGGTTCCGGTTTCTACATGGTGATATCATGTAGGCATTAAAGAATACATTAGTACTTGGAATTCACTAAGTATGTGGGGTGCAATACAACAAATACATAAACCATAATATTCAAAATGTATAGATATAGGCAATGGATATAATCCCAGTATGACATGTATGATCAATGCTCGTAATAAAACATGCATGTAAAACATTTAACTTGCATAATATATATCATACATATGTGGGAAGAGACCTCTACCAACATAAACCAAGTAGCTACAACTTGGAATCTAAGGCATAACATACCCTCGGTATAGGTGACCAGGAATGACATCCCTTGGCGAAGTGTCGTTTACTTGCCAAGGCAAACCAAACATGATAACATGAACTAGATGGATCCACTAGTATAGAAAGGGAATAATATATAATCCTATGGTGGCACATAGTTTAGAGACTAAAGACTTTATATAAGGACCCCTTGTGTCTAGCCCACATCTTATGCCTAAATTGGTGCTAAGTCTAATTCCACGGAATACTTGAAATAATCATAACTTGAATAACTTGTAAGAAACATGATAACTTGACATGAGTAGCTCATAACATGCTTGACCTATACTAGTGAGCTTAATATGAACATGAGAGTAAATAATAATAATCATACATATCCCTTTCCTTGAAATGAATGGCTCACAAGAGGTTTAAATCTTAAAATAGGGCTCAACTTGATGCTTGTAAAATCATAGATACTTTTCATGAATTCAATACATGCTTGAAAGCCCTTAATCATCATGAAATCACTTGACTTGTAAATTATATAATAATTCATCAATAACTTGAGAATTTTTGTCATGTAATTTTATCAAACACGTGGTGGGTTCATGATACTTATTCAAAATCATGAAACTCAAGTGTAAAACAAGACGAGTAAACTTAATGAAAATCAACCCACCAATATTGTAGTAAAACCTCATTTAGGATATCTTGAAATCCATCACAAAAGCTCATAATAATTCATAGTTTCATAGCTCAAATCGTGCATAGTCTCAATAGACAAAATCAATTCATAGAAAAAGCTTATAATGGATATTCATGCATAATTAATCAATACTTGATAAACACCAACAATAATTTATGTTCATATTTCATAATAAAAGATACCCATAAATAATACAACTTGAAATCATGCAATTTTCATAAAAAAAAAAAGGTTGGGCTCCAGGTGAAAGGACACATGAATGAAGACCCACATACCTAAACTTTGAAGTTTCCTGAAGAAAATTGGAAGAAGACTTGAGGCTTAAGTTGAGTTCTTGGATGCCAAATTTGATCCTTGAGATTTATTGAGATTGAATGGAATATTGGGTAATGCTTTAGAGAGAATTTTAAAAGGGTTTTGAGGTTCATAGGGTTGAAAATGGCTAAGGAAAAGGGGTCTTTTACGTTTAAATGGGCATTAGGTTATTACCCAAATGCCCTTAGATGGAATAAGAAATTGGGGGGAAAGTTGCACTAGTTTGAATCCAACACTAATTCGCGCCCAGGCCGCGTCCCGCCTAGGGCGCGAATGCTCATTGGAAATCAAAAATTAGAGAAAATAATTTTTCGCTACGGGTCATCTAAAGTTCGGGGTTATACTCATTTCCCTCTCAATTTTGCCCCCTGATCAAGAATATTAAGTGGAATTTTTGAAATCACATAAGAATTTTGAGATATATAGAAATTACGATTACGGGAAACTTAGAAGCACATGAGGGGTGTTTCACTTGCCTTCTAGAAAACATAATGCCTAAGGATTTTTGAGAATATGGAAGAATGAAAAGAATGGGAATCCTTAAGGGTTTTGGGTATGATTAGGAGCCTAAAGAAATCATAAAAATGACATAGTTTAGTCTAGGATTCATAAAAATGATGAAAATACCCTTCAATTGTCAAACAAGAACCATGAGACTACGATTATAGGTGGTAGACTAAACTACGAGTTGTGGTTCATGTCATCCTGTTCTCCTTTTCTAATCTTTAGAGTTTGGTTACCGACCTACTAAACCACAATACCAAATCACAGGCCATAAATTTATTCATGAGTCGTGTCCACACTCAGGAAAGTTTTCATTTCTCGGGGTCTCATTCATGAACTAAAACTACGGACCATAAATAGGACAACAGGTTATCCTGTTGGTCGTGATTCCCTTTCTAGAAACTTTAAATTTTCTTCATCTTCTGGAACCTACTCCGTGACTCACTCTATGGTCCATGTTTCCTTCCATGAGCCGTAAAATGGTCTTTATGGCAAAATTAAACCTCTGCAGCCCCATATTCACAAGCCTGGTCTATGGCTCACGGATTGAACCATGGACTGTGACTGGACTCATGTAAGGGTCCTAAACCTTCCCAGTCCAATTTTTCTGCACTTTCTAGACTCCTAACTTGAGGTTCCTTACAGTTTCATCCTGGTTACACCTCCCAATTTCAGAAACTTGGAACCTAACCCTCAATTTATGAATCATTATTTATGACTTATAGTTCCATTTATGGGTTCGTATATACCCTATTTGATTCCTCTAATACTTAAAACAATTCCACATCTCAAAATGCAATCCACAAAGTCATTTATGACTCGTCAACCAAACCAACCCCATATATAGTATCGTCCTTTACACTCGCTCCAACTTCAGAAATTTGAAATTTCATCCTTCAGTCTACGAACCTATGTCTATGGCCCATAGTCCCTTTTACGAATCATAGGTACCATTCGTACATGAACGCCCCAAATTTTACAACTTCACCAAGTACCGTCGCCATCCACGGGCCTATCTATGACCCATTAATCCAACCACAGGTCGTATATATGGCTCGTACATAGCTGCACCAGAAACTGGACTTGCACCAATCTCTTATAATTCGACCTTTTAATATGGGAGGTATTATATTAAATCGTGACATTTACTATAATTCATTTTTTAGTAAATTGAATTTTGGTCAGATTTTGGCCATGGTTGAATTCGGCTTATCCTAGAGTAGGTCCACAATACGAACCCATCGCAGACTTTTCTGCATAAGAAAATTTTGAAAAAATTTATTTTCTAAGATACTCGTCCTAAAAATCTACTGAGGTCATTTCTACAATGTTTTTATATCATATTATCATATTGCAACCTTCAAATGTCTAGAATATTACAATAAATCTCCGACAACATTCTCAAATTTTTCAGAGAAATAGAAAGAAACATCGATTTGGTTGCCAAAATGAGACTCTTTAGATACATTTAAAGGATATGGGTCGGGTTAGATTTTTGGTCTGGCCAATTAATTTCTTTCTGCTTTTAAATTACATTTTCTTTGCTTTACTTGGTCCAATTTTATAACTTATTTGTTGTTGAACTTCTTCGATAAATAAATTGGTCAACAGAATGCAAGTTGCTTAAAATAAATAAATTGGATTAACATTTTACTTAGTTAAGATCAATGAATGAATTTTATGTCATAATCACTACATGATCAAGGCAAATCAACTAAGCTGAATCAACTTAATCGAATCAAGCATTAATCGAACTAAGCCGAGCTGAACTAAATATATACAAATTGAGTCCCCAGCCAACTCGACCCTCTGCCTAGCCCTTCCAGCAAGAAGCCTTATTCTAGCTGATAAAATTAGATAAATAATTTTTTTAAAAATATTTTGAAGGGCCATTTATATAAACAATATATTTTTAACCTAAATTATGAGTTTTAGTATAATTTTAACTCTTACCGAATATAATTATACTTCTGTTATCAAAAATAGCAAAGAAAAGGAGAAGGAGAAAAATAACTTTTCTCTTCCATTTCTCTTTATTATTCTTTCGCTTTCTCTCTCTTTCTTTTAAAAATATTAATTAATTATTTTAGTTTAAAATTTAATTTTAGATTGAATATCATGCAAATGATGTTCTTACCTTTTTTAAACTAGAAGATTTGCTTTATGTAAATACATATATAATGCACGGATACAATTTAAATATATTAACATGTAAACTAATTTAAATATTTGAAATTCAGATATAATATCTTTTGACACCATTATAAAAATAAATAAATAAAAATTACAATTGTAATACATTTCGAATTCAATACTTTATATGTATTATAGACATTTTTTAATGCATGTGGAGGATATAAATAATATATTTTTAATATAATAATTATTTTAATACCATTGATAAGAGAAAATAATAAAAAAAATAATTATACGTTTTTAAGTTCAATAAAT
>JAABOM020058275.1:0-14126 GCA_011800125.2 Solanum clarkiae | reverse complement strand
TTATTAGGCGGCAGGACCGCAGCGGAGACCTTGTAGGCCCGCACTTTCATTTGGTTATGCTGTAAATCGTATATATACATGACTGTCTGGTTGCTGCTGGTTTTTTTTTCAGGTGGGTTTAGTCAGTAAAACAGAGAAAACTCTGCCGAAATTTTGGCAGAATTTGTGAGCAAATTTTTGGGTATTCGTGATTTGGGATTTGTCCAAGTGCCCTATCGGCATGAGTCACGGCCCCGGGATAGGGTCGTGACAACAAATTGCAAAAGTTGAATATCTAGTTCTTTTGTAAGTTAATATAGACTGTAAGGAGCTAATCAACATTATCAAAATTGACCACCCACTATATTCTAATATGGTTTTTGACTGCAGGGTGCTTCTTGATCAGCTGGGGAAGCCTCCAGTGCTACATAGCGACAGAGAAGTAATAGAGTGGCAGACACACAACAAGAAAAGGAGCAAATATCAAGGGAGATAAAGTGATGTTTTGCATGAAAGTTCCTCCTGTGTGTATCACGATTTTTGGAAGCAGGCAAAGAAAGAACTTTTTTTGATAGGCCACAAAAGCTAGATATCTTTTGTAATATTAGTAACAATACTACCCTCCCTAGTACAGGTCCTATCTTGTCACTCTCATATAATGAAGCATATTAATCTACAATATTTATTATCTCCTTTCTTCACCAAAATAATAATAATAATTTTTATCATTTTTATATCTTTTCAAATTCATAACTCCAAATAATATGTTACAATATTATTAAAATTTTAAATTCAATAGATAATAAATGTAATATTCATTATTTAAAACAAAACAAATTGAAGCTTTTTTTTTTTCAGCATCTTTTTCCCTTTCTATCTCTCTTTTTTTAAAAAAAAAAATAAATCTCCTTGTTAGACTTTTTTAATTTGTATTTTTATTTAGGCTCAAATTAATTATTTGTAACTTTATTGAAAGTATGGAATACACGTGCAAAGTATGTGTCCAGAAACTAGTACTATATTAAGTTCCTATGACTACATTGATTCATCATTTGAGTTGCTATGACTCTTCAAAAATGTAGATTCTTCTGGATATAGAATTTCCCACAACAACTTAAATGCACGCTAATTTTCAGTGACTTAAAAAGGAAAAAAATTAATTAAGTGACATGTAAGGAACAATTTTATATGTATTACCAAAAAAAGAAATGACCATTCTTTTCTGAAAAAGAATTATATAACATGTTATTTGGAGATGGTATAGTTAGATCGAAAGTATTTTTTGAGCATAGTTACAAATAAAATCATCAAAGAACTTTGTAGTCTTCTCAAATTTCTACAACTCAAAGGAATATGAACCCTCTTATCGACGCCAAAAGCGGAGCAAACACACTAGCAGTGCTCCATTTTCTTCTTCCTCAGTTCAAGATTTGAATTTTACTTCCATTGTACTTGCAGTAGATCTCATCAATGAAATCCTCTTAAGGTTGCCCTTGTGAAATTTAAGTATATTTCAAAATCCTAGTATGATTTAATCTCTTGTCCTAAATTTATTAAGTCGCATCTCAACGTATCTGCTAATAAGGAGACCTTCCATAGGCTTATGATGAGGTTTAATCCACTTGAAAATAATCTTAAGGACTGTTCCTTTAGTTGTTTTACTTCATGACCAGGTTACTAGGGCAATGGACTTGGATTATCTTCCGAAAGAATCCTATCAATCTATTAAGGTTGTAGGTTCCGTCAATTTAGTCCCTTTCACTTCTTATTGTTATTATTTTTAAAAAACATTTACCTTCATATCTGTTATTTAATTATCTATTCAATTGTTACTCTTTATATCTATAACTCTTACACTTTTTATATTAGTAAGCTCCAAATATTTAATTTAAAAATTTAAGATATCTTTTGATGTTCCTCCATTCTTATCCGTACAAATTCATCTTTTTTGTTTCATGTAATTCCTACCCAAGGTTATTCTTTTCATTTTATAGTTAAAGTTGTGAACTATTTATATAATTTTTATTGTACTATTTGATTCATGCTTTAGTTGAAAAAATTAAGCTGATTCTATATTTCTTTTTTCATCACTATTATTATGATAACAATGTTGATCCGAAAAATGACTTTTTTAAAGAAAAACTCAAAAAATAGATTCGAAAATCCATTTAAAACTTATTTAATTTAAGAGAAAACCAATTTTTCGAAATTTAAGAGAGTCGCTACCTAATTTTAAGGATAACTAGGAAACCAATAAACATTTTAAAAGACCTAACAGAAAGAATCTTTTAAAATATACCAAAGGAAGGATTCAGGTTCAATTTCCACTTTGAGAAAAACTTAATCACTCAAAATGGCCGCTAACGTGCGGTTGACCGACGATTAATAAAAATCAAATAATACAAAATAAATGTTAGAGTTAGTACCAAACAACAAGTATATCAAATAATGTATAAATACAAAAACAAGAAAGAAGAATTAAAATAAGATTTGGCTACACAGGCCCAATCCTCCACCTATCCAAAAAAAATCTTTGGGCCTGCCAGGTCAATTAAAATATTTGCCCAGCTTCTGCATCCTTTGGGCTTCTGCCCATTTTGCCTGTCATATATAGTTAGTGTATAAAGTATGTATATCAGTGTATGAACACTAATTTCCTGCATATTTCATATATAACAGCATCATATAGCCTGCCAAGCAACTTCCCAGACTCGAGACGACCCAAGATGCAAAAGTGGAGTCCAACATGTACTCAGACTGATGTCACCATAACCAAAAAAAAGAACACAAATTAATGTTGAGTCATTATTTCTGTTAATTGATATCAACAACAGTCAAGAAACAAGGCAATAAGCATAATTTCCACAACAGTCGAGAAATAAGGATGATAAGTGTTAAAATAATTCAACAAAAAAGATTCATATAGCTCGACAATACTTAAATCATATCTTTGCTAATCATAGTTTTCGGTGATAAACAAGAGAATGGGAGAATTCGAGGTCAACTAAACACAAGAATCAAACCAAAAATGCTAACGAAACATTGTCTAATGACTAGAGCATGACTCTATAACTTTAGAAGAAAAAAAAATCTCAATGACCACCCATAGTATCAACCCATCAAAGCACAACAATTCCAGCTAAGATAGTATTAACACTCATATCCTAATAAAAAGCAGAGGAATAAGACTAAAATTATTACCTTTTGGGGGGCAACGAACAGGAAAGATGAGTTGGAAAAAATAATTTCCTACCACGAGCTTTACAAAATAGAAGAATGAAACTCAGTCTCTGGTTTGCTAATCTGAGTTCTCGAACTAGGCAAAACAAATTTGGAGGAAGCCGATCAAAAATCCTCCTTGGTCAAGAATCTGCCCACCCCCCAAAAATTATCCCTTCTCCTTTTTTTTTTTTTTTTTTTTTTAAGAATGACTAGACCTCCTCTCCTTCTTTAGAATCAAGAGGGGGTATTTATAAGAAAATTGGGGTCAAAAATTGAGATTTTGGATTTGAATTTGAAATTCAAAAATCCAAATGTCGGGGTTGATTTTTTTTTTTTGTTGGTGTTCTTGCTTTGAAAGTGATTTCAAAAAATGAAGAGGGAAAAAAATGGAGGGTCGTGTGGTTGTTTTTGGTTTGAAGAAGAAGGAGAGTTGGTGAGAGACACGTGGGTCCCACCTAAAAGAAAAAGAAAAAGTAAAGAAAAAGTAAATTAAAATGGAAAAAGAAAAAGGGAAAAAAGGGAAACATAAGGGGTCGGAGTACGGGTTTGAATTTTAAAATACACGATAAATTAAATTAGATCAATTAATGATTTTCGCGAAATATCAAAGCGAAATAATTGATTATAAAATAATTTATAATTAAATCAAGATAATTTATCAAGAAACTAAAATCTTCTTTTTTTTAAGAATGATTTTTTAATAAATATAACTCTAAAATAGCTTAAAATATAATTATTTCAAATTGTTAAGATTAAAAGCTCGATGACTGATTTATGTCGTGGAGGGTAAAAATTGGGTGTGAACAATTGTCCCTTTCTTTTGGTATGATCGATGGAAGAGATTGTGGACAAAGAAACTTGACTAAACCAATTTTTAGCCGAACACATCTTCATCTTTCGAATGCTCTTGGTATGGACTTTGAGAAATTATGGCCGGACCCTGGTTTTGAGTTTCCTACGTATCTCACGTTACATGAGAATTCAGGCCACTTGTAGTTCAAAACGCTTGATTTTACGCATGATTCTGAAAGAATTCAAAAGCTATCCCAATATTGAATTATGAAGAAATTAGAATGCTCGGGAATGAGATTTCAAGAGTCAATGTTGGAATGTAGCCGAGTTTTCAAAATTGAGCTCGCCTATATATCCTTGAACTTAGGAATCAGGTTACATGTAGTTCGACTCTATCGGTTGAAGGAGAAATCTCTTATTCTGAGATGACCTCTAGTCAGGAGGAGTGAGAAACAAATCGAATTATGAAAAACAAGCTTGCAACCTCTTAACCATAAATGTGGAGCTCTTCATATTCATAATTGAGAACTTACATGGACATAATTTCTAAAATTCTTGGTATATTGTCACTTAGATCAGAAGATTGCCTCGGGTGAGAGTTGAGATTATCCGAAGGCGAAACTAAAAATTGATGAACTCAAAGAAATATCCACATTCCTTCTGACAGGGGTGTGGTTGGATTGTGCTGGTACTCACTTCCCAGCTCGTGCCCGAAGGGTCTGATGCCCCCCTTCAAATTATGTCCCAATTCGCTGCTAAGAAAAAGTTTCACATTGTGTTGCATCCTACTTGATGACATCCACACCTATGGTTGGAAAATAAAATGACATTCTGAGCGCGACTGAAAAATAAAATGGCGCTCTAAGCGTGACTGAAAAATAAAATGGCGCTTGGGTGCAACTGGAAAATAAAATGGCGCTTGGGCGCAACTGGAAAGTAAAATGGCGCTCTGGGCGCAACTGAAAAATAAAATATCGCTTTGGGCACGACTGGAAAATAAAATGGTCCTCTGGGCGCAACTGGAAAATAAAATGGCGCTCTGGGCGCAATTGGAAAGTAAAATGGTGCTCTGGGCGCGACTGAAAAATAAAATGGCGCTCTAGGCGCAACTGGAAAGTAAAATGGCTTTGTCAGCGATGAATGGTAAAATAAACTTTTCGGCAACTTGAAAGTAAACTGACTCTCTGCGATGCATGAGACGTAATAAATTACTTGGGATTTGAGTGAGGCGGAACTATTTACGCCTTGGTTGTTCTCTTGTAGATAAGACCTGCAAAAAATTTTCCTGCATCCACAGAAAATTTCTTAGTTTCAAAACAAACTGATCTGTGTTGATTCTTCGGTTATCTGCTCCTCGTATTGTCCCCTGATGAAACGCTTTGATCTCCTACATCTTGGTAGACAGAAGGCAAAAAATACACATTTTGACAAAATATGTTAGAAACGACAAATTTAGAAAAAGTTTTTTTTAAGGAAAAATCACTGCCAATTGTCATGTTACGTAAAGCTTAGATGAACATGTTTGGCTTTTGACATAGATTCCTTGGTGTATCGCGCTTGTCTTGAATTCTTGATCACAGTGAGAGTCCTTAAGGCGACTTTTAGACTTGCAACGACACTTAGCGAAATTTTGAGGGCAACCTCAAAATTTCTGTCCCAGTTAGATATTATCATGGATTAGTAGCCTGTCAGAAACACCTTGAGAAATTTTGAGATCATTTCTCAAAATTCTGTCCCAGTTGAGGCCTTACCATGCCTTGAACTTCGATTTGTCGAAGATGGACCTCTTTGTTCAGAATTTTTGAGTTCCTCTCAAAAATTCTGTCCCAGTTTCCTTTATGGGAGTATGACCGAGTCGTTGTGGCACTTACGTATCCTGTTGGGGCAGGAATCAGGTCAAACATAGTTCCCCCCTTGGGAGGTAGAGAAAAATACAAATTTTGAATAAGAAAATAACCGAGGCCGACATAGGCCGCCTAAGTATCTCATTCTTGAGAATTCAGGTCAAACGTAGTTCTAAAAAGTAAAAAGGAATAATAAAAGGGATAAAGGGATGGCCGAGGACGACATAGGGCGCCTACGTATCTCATTCTTGAGAATTTAGGTCAAATGTATTGCATGAAAAGGAAAATAATCTGATAACAAACACAGAAATGATTATAAGCAAATCATGCAATTACAAGAAAAGAGATAAAGAAAAACTCTGAATCTCCAGACATAGTGCCTTTTGATAGCATATGAGTTGATTGTCAAGTTGTGGTGAGCGATGTTTGTGCTAAATCCTGACACAACGTCACATGACCAGGTGAATACGTTAACGTACTCTTCAACGAGTTGATGAGTCTTTCCTTCGGGTCTTTGTCAAACGAATACTGATTCTGCTTCTTTGGTGTTTTTATCTTCTCAAATCTCCAATTCAAGCTTGAATTGTTCCAATCTTGACAAATTGTTCAGATGTCACGGTCTCTTCATCATACTCATCAATATTCACCTCATTTTGTTCATTCAGCTTGTAACATGACATAATATGGAAGGGTTTTTTTTAATTATTATTTAAATTATATCACAAACAAATGCAAATTAAATAAGAAGTAATTGAAATGATAAGATGAATATTAAGTGCGATTTGAAATAAATGGAGGCTTTCATTTAAAATAAAGTGTAAACTTTGCCCATGACCAGGGGTCAATCTTCCTTTTGACATATTACGAGAGAAATTAACAAAATTAAACATGAATGAAATAGCAAAGTCACGGGCCTCCGCCGGACTGCCACCTATTTTAAAAGCGAGCTATTTAACGATTCTTCGTCTACCAAGACAAGTAGGGGATCAACAGCGAGGTAGATGTCTTTCTTGGTCATCCGGTTCTGCACCTCGAGCACTTAATGCTTGGTCTGTTTCATCATCATCAATTGCATCAATTTCTTCAAACAGGTCCCAGATCCCTCCCCCAAGACCATTGTCACCTATGCATTCTCGTACTGGAAATGACTGATACAGATGCGATAGTGGTCGGGATAAGGCTCAATTATCCTTTTGATTCTGTATTTCTGAGTCATCTTCCCCCAAGATAGGGTATCCCAAGCCGAATCTTGACTGTTTTACTGGCAATGGAATAGGCTCAGTAATACCCTGCAAGTGTTTCCCAGGGCCCAAAACCCGGTTCAAACCCATTCCTCAACATCACTGTGGGTATCATCTTATAAACAATAGGTATAAGAGGTCTGGACGTCCAGTCGTTTTTGGTAGCGTTCACTGTTTCAACTGTGTAAAAATCTGATCCTCTAGTGACATTATCCATGATGGGCGCATACACATTCGAATAGCTTCCCTCACCATAAATAACCACTTCACGTTCATCCCAAATGAACTTCATCATTTGGTGGAGGGTAGGAGGTACAACTCTCTTAGCTGTACACCAATCTTCTTCTCTCTCAATCATACCGGTAATTTTCTCCTCATGATCAGGTAAAGGATTCTTGTTGACATTGGGAGCGACAGTCCGAAGAACAACCATGTCATGATCAATTAATTCCTGGATTTTATGCTTCAGACTTATGCAATCCTCAGTTTCATGTCCGACACTGTTAGAGTGGCAAGCACAAGTCTGATCACCCCTGAAGAAATGAGAATTAGCCTCCATGGCTCTCGGAGGGACAGGCTGGATCAATCCTGTAGCTGACAATCTTTCAAATAGCTTTGTCCAGCTTTCGGCGAGTGGAGTAAACACCCTAGGAGTTTTTTTTATCTATGTTTGGGTGAGAAAGGTTATAGTTATTTTGTAGGGGTGGAGGCACTCGATGATAATTGAGATGGTTTCGATCGGGGGGTACAAGGTCTAGAATCTTGGGTATGGTGGTGTTTGGTAATTTGACGGTGGGGGTTTGGGGACTTGGGCTTGGGTAACTAGTAGAGGGATTCTGATAAGTTGGTTGAATATAGGAGTAACTTGGAGGTGGAGATTGGTAGTTTGGGATGATGTTTGGATATTATGGGGAGTGATAATGGGGAGGAGGGGTTTGATAGTTTGCGGGTGAAGGGTGATATCCTGGTTGAGCATAAAAGACGGGGAATGAACTTGGGGTAGGATGAAAATGGATTTGAGGGGGTGTAGACTTTCTAGGGTGGCTGTTAAAGGTTCTCCTTTTGTCTTGTACGCCGGAGATAGCTAACATATCTTCTTTCTTTTTCCTCAACATCCCGGATGTTCCAACTAAATTTAATATATAGGTGATCTTGCCCGTTTTGAGCCCATCTTCGATATTCTCACCAATCTTAACTATGTCTGCGAATTTTGCTCCAACAAGCAACATCATTCTTTCATAAAACTCCAGCTCCTGGGAGCGCACGAACACCTCGATAATCTCTTTTTTAGACATGGGAGGACGCACTCTGGCGGCATTCTTCCTCCATATATAGGCGTATTCTCGATAACTCTCGGTTGACTTCTGTCTAATCTTCTCCAATGAATAGCGATCTGGCACGATTTCAACATTATAAGCAAAACTTTCGACAAAATCTTTGGCCATGGCACTCCAACTGGCCCATTTGTTTGTGTCCTGGGAGGTAAACCATTCTAGGGCCTCCGCGCTTAGACTTCGACTGAAAAACTGCATCAGCAACGCTTCATTTTTATCGATACCCACCAGCTGATCATAATATGCCCTCAGATGGGCTAGGGGATTCTCATTTCCATCGAAAGTGTCGAACTTTGGTATTTTTAACCCTTCTGGAAGGTACAGATCTGGGTGAATACACAAATTCTCATAATCCAAACCCGCAACGTCAGGTGCATAGTGAAATTGCTTCATAGCTTTTGCAATTTCCTCCCTTATATCCCATTTGGCCATCTCCTCCTTGGCCTTCCATTCTTTCTCCTTCTCCTCATAACGGTCAACATCGGAGTAAGTGGCATGAGGAACTTGTGGATTGGTAAGGATTGGATATGGAATGGGATTTTAGGAGGCACAATTTGGGTGGCAGGTGGATTGTATTGGTCTGGGGGTTGGTTCTCCCGAGGGTTTATCTGGGGGGTGGGTAGCGTGGGCAATTTGAGAGAAGCTGCCGGCTTGGCAATATTTGAATTTTGGAGAGGGGGTGATGCTTGGGGAAAAAGATTAGAAGGTCTTATGTCGGGGGTAATTATGTCAACAACGGGAGAAGCTTGAACGGGGGTAGTTGATGGATTTGTTGAGATAGGGATAGGTTGATGAGATAGATTAGGAGAAGGAAAATGAAATGGAGGCCTCCCGTCATCTGGACCAGGAAGATTAGCGGTGATCGCCAAATTTACTAACTCTTGAGTCTTCTTCATTTCCATCTTCATGTCAATAATCTGTTGCATCAGCTGTGCAATAAATTTGTTCTGTTATTCGATAATAGAATCTGTCACAGTGATTTCGATCAGGCTTGCATCATCATTGTTATCTGTCATTTTCCTTTTCCACCAGTTTTGGTCAGGAAAAGGATCTTTATGGGCTTTGGATCTAGTGAAATAAGGATGATCGGCCAGTTTTATCAACACAAATTAATTCTAAATTACCTGTCAAATGAAAAATAACTTAAAAGATAAAATGCGTTAGTCCTTATTCTTACCAAATAATGCAAAATATCACACAGAAGAATAAACACACAATAGTTGCATTATTTGAAAACATACTAACCCATGAAGATAGGAAAATGACTAAAGTAGGCGAAAGATTGCCTATTTAAATTCAAGATTTGTGAATCAGGAAGATGTTTTGACAATATTTCCTCATATTTTTTGAAACTGATGATTCCTTTATAAGGAAGGATGACGAAAAGAAAAAAATAAGTTTTTCTAAAATGAGGGGTTAAGCCTTGAAAGGCTGCCTACGTATCTCACAAAGTAGAAATCATGACCTACGTAGTTCGGCGAGCTTGAATATTTTCTAAATTAAAAATGAAAAATTCACCTCTTGTCAAACGAAGAGTAAGATTTTAGGATTTTGAGAGTGGAGTTCGATTTTGTTGGGAAACTTGAGACTCAAAGAGTATTTGGATGAACTTTTGATAGTGACTTGATTTATGTGCTGAGTGGATTCTAGAAACTTTTGAAAAGAAGTGGACTAGAAGTCTTCAAAAAAAGCAACATAATCACACAAACAGTTATAAAATATAGCACGTAAACAGATATTGCGCGCCCTAAACAAATATGTGACCTTTTTGTGCCAAGGGTTGGCCTAACGAGTTGAAGGATGTATACGTAATTTTAAACATTCCATTGCCCCAAAAATATTTATACAGGCTTTATGAATAAACTCAATAGGGATACATAATATAGAAAAGGGATACAAAAATAATCAGTCTCACGCAGGGGTATTGTCCTAAGCTAAACCTTCGTGTAAGATTTCTTCTTCTTGGACTTCTCGGCGTCTCCAAGCATCTTTGGATGAAGTAACGCCTCGTGAAGATCCTTCTTTGACAAAACTAAGCTATTAAAGTAAATTACCCACCCCAAGGGACAATGATTCACCAGACAACATATACATCCTTCAAATATAAACACATAAGCATGATCATCCATTTGGGTCGGGGGCCACTTTGAACTCAAGGTGGTCTTTCTAATGGGCCCAACACGTCTTACATACTGGGTCATCTTAGGCCAATGCTTAGAAGTAGGGATTTGGTTTCGCTCTAGCCTAGGTGTCCAAGAGTGGATTTTAAATGGAACGGGAACCCAGGCGGATAACCTGAGCTGGAAATCATGACAACCATTGGACACATCACAAACTAATAAATTGCACTTATTCCGAAAAGGGTTAATTATTTGGAAATCTGGCTATGGGTTCGTAAAACCATCCTCCAAATACACAAGATATAATAGAAAGTGCCATGAAATACAAATGATAATTTAATATCGAATTTAAATAAAATAAAGCAAATAAGAAAATATAACTAAACAAATCGAATAGTTAGTCAAATAACCTAATCTAATGGTTAGAACCTAATTGAAAATCCCCAGCAGAGTTGTCATTTCTATTGATCCGAAAAATGGCTTTTTTAAAGAAAAATTCAAAAAAAATCCGAAAATTGGTTTAAAACTTCATTAATTTAAGAGAAAACCAATTTTTCAAAATTTGAGAGAGTCGCCACCTAATTTTAAGGATAACTAGGAAACCAATAAATATTTTAAAAGACCTAACAGAAAAAATCTTTTAGAATATACCAAAGGAAGGGTTCGGGTTCAATTTTCACTTTGAGAAGAACTTAATCACTCAAAATGGCTGCTAATATGCGGTTGACCGACGATTAGGAAGTTGACTAACTTTTAAAAGATTTGATTGACTTTAAAAAGTTGACTAGTTTAAAATTTGACCAATTTTGAAAGAATTGGCTAATTTTGAAAGAATTTGACTCTTAAAGAAAGTGACTAAATTTGAAAAGATTAACTAATTTTGAAAGAATTGACTAAATTTGAAAAATATTGACTGAATTTGAAAGAATTGTCTAAGTTCGCAAAATATTTGATTAAATTTGAAAGAATTAACTAAGTTGAAAATGGACTTAATCCTTGAACTATTTTTGCAAAAAGGTTTTTCCTAAAATAAATTGTTGAAATAATTTCAACTCTAAGAAAAATCATTAAAATTGCAAATTAACACAAATAAAGATAATATTGGGGAAACAATTAGATTAATAAAAATTAAATAATACAAAATAAATGTTAGAGTTAGTATCAAACAACAAGTATATCAAATAATGTATAAATACAAAAACAAGAAAGAAGAACTAAAATAAGATTGGGCTAGGCACGCCCAATCCTCTACCTGTCCAAAAAAAATCTTTGGGCCTGTCAGGCCAATTAAAATATCTGCCTAGCTTCTGCATCCTTTGGGCTTCTGCCCATTTTGCCTGACGTATACAGTTAGTGTATAAAGTATGTATATCAGTGTATGAACACTAATTTCCTACATATTTCATGTATAACAACATCCTATAGCCTGCCCAGCAACTTTCCAGACTAGAGACGACCCAAGATGCAAAGGTGGAGTCCAACATGAACTCGGATTGATGTCACCATAACAAAAAAAAGAACACAAATTATTGTTGGGTCATTATTTCTGGTAATTGATATCAACAACAGTCAAGAAACAAGGCAACAAGCATAATTTCCACAACAGTCAAGAAATAGGGAGGATAACTATTAAAATAATTCAAAAAACAAGATTCATATAGCTCGATAATACTTAAACCATATCTTTGCTAAGCATATTTTCCAGTTATAAATAAGAGAATGGGAGAATTCGAGGTCAACTAAACACAACAAGAACCGAACAAAAAATGCTACGAAACATTGCCTAATGACTAGAGAATGACTCTATAACTTTAGAAGAAAAAAAAATCTCAATGACCACCCATAGTATCAACCCATCAAAGCACAATAATTTCAACTAAGGTAGGATTAACACTCATATCCGAACAGAAAGCAGAGGAACAAGACTAAATTAATTACCTTTTTTGGGGGCAGCGAATAGGACAAGATGAGTTGGAAAAAATGATTTCCTACCACGAGCTTGACAAAATGGAAGAATGAAATTCAGTCTCTGGTTTGCTAATCTGAGTTCTGGAACTAGGCAAAAAAAAATTTGGAGGAAGCCGACCAAAAATCCTCCTTGGTCAAGAATCCGCCTGCCCCCCAAAAATTATCCCTTCTCCTTTTTTTTTTTAAAGAATGATCAAACCTCCTCTCCTTCTTTGGAATCAAGATGGGATATTTATAGAGAAAATTGGGGTCAAAAATTTAAATTTTGGATTTGAATTTGAAATTCAAAAGTTCGAATGTTGGGTTGATTTTTTTTTCCGTTGGTGTTCTTGCTTTGAAAGTGATTTTCAAAAAATGAAGAGGAAAAAAATTGAGGGTCGTGTGGTTGTTTTTGGTTTGAAGAAGAAGGACAGTTGGTGAGAGACACGTGGGTCCCACCTAAAAGAAAAAGAAAAAATAAAGAAAACGTAAAGGAAAAAGGAAAAAGAAAAAGGGGAAAAGGGGAAACATGCGGGGTCAGAGCGCGGGTTCGAATTTTAAAATACATAATTAATTATATTAGATCAATTAACGAGCTTCTCGAAATATCAAAGTGAAATAATTTTTAAAATAATTTATAATTAAATCAAGATAATTTATCAAGAAACTGTTATGCCGAAAACGGCCTGCTTTTAAATAAAATTGAAAATATTGTTCGAAAATCGAGAATTGGTCTAAACCCAATTAATTTGAGTAAAATCGATTCTCGAAATTCAAAAAGACACAGAATCGCCACCTAATTTTACGGATAATTAGAAAACCATTAAAATATTTTAAAAGACTAACAGAAAATCTTCTAAAATTCAGAGAAAAGGTTCGGGTTCATATTTCCACTTCGAGAAGGTTTTAAGCACTCGAAATGATCGCTAAATGCGGTTATCCGGCGATTAGGTTATTTGACTAACTTTAACTTAAAAAAAAATTGATTGCTTTTGAAAATTTTGATTAATTTTGAGGTTTGATTATTTTAAAAGACTTTGGCCGAAATTAAAAAAATTTGAAAGTTGAATTGAAATGACAAGATTACATTTTTTATCTTTTCCTCTTCTTCTTTTTCTTATTTATTATTTTTTTTAAGCAAATCTCTTTTTTTTTTGAAATAAAAAATGAGATAAATAAGAGCAACATAAATTGGTTTGACATACTGGGAAACCTAATTAGATTAGAACCAATAGAGTGTTAGCATACAAACAACATACAAATATATAAATACAATGAGAGAAGGAGTCAAACTGAATTTTGAATCTTTTGTCTCATTTAGACTTTGTGGCAACTTTGTTTCCCGGGATCTGCGTGATAGCTCCTTTCTCCTATGGCTCAAAAAATGCAGAGTGGGGAGAGAAATCCACAACGGACTCGAATTTGGTGTGTTCGTGCAAAGGAAAAAGAAAACATAGATTAGCACCCAAGCAAAAAATGATCAAATTATCTAATCTTAACAAGTATATAATATATTAGAAAATGAACATAAAGAATGTTATTAAAGGTCAAAATTAGAGATATCCAATACCAATCGCAAACTCAAACCATGAACATAATGGCTTTGTAAAATAATGGAAAAGCAACCACCAATTATGTTTTCAAGCA
>JAABOM020058274.1:0-14127 GCA_011800125.2 Solanum clarkiae | reverse complement strand
CAGCCCCAACAAGAATGCAACAATACACTTCAAAACACCATTTTCAAAATCTCGGCATAAGTGTAAAATCATCATAAACTTGCCAACTTAAACATGAATGCATATGAATGACATAGGGGCTGAATCATAAAACTTGAAATCATAGAAAGGACTTGACATATCATCATAAGCTTGAATAGAATGAAAGAAATATGGATATTGCTCCTCCATGCTTGCTCCGACTTCCAGAGAGATATATACAAATAGATGACTCTTCCAAAGGGCCTTAATGAACACCATATCCCCATTAATCAACCTCTCCACTCATCCATCCAACACCTATACCGGGACCTCTTTCCAACCCAACTTATGCTCCACCTCACCCACAACTTCAAAGAGTTCTATAACTCTAGAGTTACCAACACATTCCATCCACGTAGAAGCATGAAGAACCGAGCGAACCATATCTACATCCATAGGCAAATCCCCAAACTTATGCAACCTTACCAACCTCCCTGTACACTCTATAAGGAATCATAATCCTCAACTCAAGTGTCAACCTTAAATTCACCTAACCCACTTGGTACCATAGCAACCATCTTCCCCTTGGGAGGCAACCTCCACTCTATCGTCTTCTCACCCAAAACTTCCAACTCTAATAAGGCAGAATCAAGGCCTTGGTTGAACTAGACCCCCTTAACCAAAGAAGATTTGGAACAACCAAGAACACTATACCATCATTCTCTACTTCCCTCAACCTACTTCCAATCTGACCAACTAATAGATCCCACTAGTCTCCTTCTTGCCAACACTATCTACATATGCTAGGTTACCTAGAGAACCGACCGCAACATTAGCCTTACCGGGGAAAAGTAATGCACACTCATTCATAATCCTCAAAGAATCCTAACCACCGTCTTGCTATTCACAATGAAAACCTATTATATTTAGCAAATAACCTCTGATCCTCCAAGACTTGCAACACTACCCCCAAATGATTCACAAGCTCTAAACAAATCAATACCTCATCACTAGAGACCACCACAAATATATCAAGGTAGGGTCTTAAGACCCTATTCATGAGACATATTAACATGATTTATGCATAAGTCAAACCACAAGACGCCACCCCAAATTCGAAATACCAGAAAGGACATCAAGAACTCATTGATCACCAAAAATAACTCAATAGAAATAACTTAGGTTCAACACCCCTAACTCTTACAAGATGAAAATGCAATCCCTTAGAGATTAATTGTAACTTAAAACAAGAAATGGACTTACCCCTTTCACTACCACTCAAAGGCGGGCCCCACCATCAATGAAGACATAACATACATGCAACTAATCCAACCCAAGAATGACATCGAAATCCACCACATCGAATTCAACAAGTCACAAGGCAAGATCTGATGTAATAAGAACACAGAACAATACCAATGACCTCTAGTAACAATAGAATCAACAAAGGTGTAAACACCAAAGGTTTACATAACCACCCGGAACATACATGAAGCCCCCAAGAAACAAGAAGAGAAATGAAGAGAAACACGAACCTTCCAATGCATACACATCAAAATCAAAGAACCTCACCTTGTCCATGAGGCGACCTTTCTTGCCCTTGTTCGGGATATAAGGGCAATCAATAATATAGTCACCTTCTTTTACACACCCATAACATGCCCTTGAATTTTTTAAGCATTTTCCATGAGATGCCTTTCACACTTTGGGAATTTTGGGAATATCATCCCACCATCGCCTTCTTAGATCCGGTCATCCTCCAACCGAGCCCTCTCGGACTCCCCACTCTTTCTCTTTCTAAGCTTCTCCACCTCCATTTGTTCGACGTAGGTCATCAAATGGGACAAGTCGATATCACTAATAAATATAGCGGACCGGCATTATTCACTCACCAAGTCGGACACACTTATCACGAACTTGTTCAGTCAAGCCCTTGGGTCCGCAACCAAGTGAGGAACATACTTAGAAAGTTGGTTGAACTTGAGGGCACACTCCCTCACACTCATTGATCCTTGTCTTAAATTCATGAATTCTACCAATTTGGCTTCCCTAACCTCAAAAGGAAAGAACTGACCAAAGAGAGCTGCCTTGAACTCCTCCCAAAGAATCATGTTGCACATTCCCTTCTCTTCTCTCCATTGGCTACACCATAGATGTGCTACCCCCTTGAGTTGGTAGGTCGCCAACTCCGCCTTATCTTCTGATCTAATACCCATGAGGACTAATACCTTATAAATCTCATCAATAAACTCTTGTGGGTCCTCATCCACCTCTGATCCATGGAATTCCGGTGGGTTCATCCTTATGATGTCTCTCACCCGAGAAGCCAGTTTAGGATCATGATGAGCTTGGGCCCCTTGATTGGCTTGATTAGCCACAACATATGCAAGCAAGGTAAGGGCATACCGAAGATCCCCATTGGTTAGTTGTTCCTCAGGGGTGCGGGCCCATCTTGCTCTTATGATAGGCATGGTCAACTAGCATGGAAAAGAACAATTGTTAGGGGGGAAAAGGACTTACTCCAACTCTATAGCATAACTTAGAACATGAAGTAGGGAAACATATCCTAAAATGTCTCATAGCCTCCTTCTCATAATTGTAGTGCACAACACAACCATGAATATGACTCTAATCGACATGGTGTGCTGGATTTCGAGAATCTATCAACCTATTGCTCTTATACCATCTTTTTCATAACCCAGGCCTAGGGCCTAGACAAGACCGGCGAATGGGGAACCCGAAGGAACCCCAAACAAGCTTTATAGCATAACATCACACATCCTTGTTCGCAGAACCAGTGTAAAACAAAATAAGAAGCATGAACAAGAGGAAATGGGACTAAGGAGAAAGAGACAGTTTAATTCTTAAATAACAAGGGCCAAGACAAAGCAACTGACTCACCCTCATAGTCAAAATAGCAATAAAGAAGAAGGAATCAATACATAATGTAAGAAACCTAGACCAACATCCCCGAAATGGAGGATTCACTAATAAGCTTGAGTGAAACTATAGTAGCCACATGTGTGGAGATGCTCAAGCGGGGCTCCAGTTCCTACATGGTCATATCATATAGGCATAGAGTATGCATTAGTACGTTGTAATGTACTAAGTATGTGGGATGCAATGCAACAAGAGATAGACAATATAATCAAAATACATAACAATAGGCAATAGGCATAATATAACAATATGGCATGCATGGACAATGCTTGTAGTAAAACATGCCTGAAAATATCCATTCTTTCATAGCTTACTTAACCCACTAAGATAACATAATTAGCTTATCTAATTTCCTTATACTAGAGGGTGAGAGATATAGCATGAGTTCATAACGCCAAATCCTACACGAGGGTAAGGAGTACATCATAGTTCATAACCTCATAAAGAGTAACACAACCTCATAGGGAGTAGCATAACCTCATAAAGAGTAACATAACTTCATAGGCGGTAGCATAACCTCATAAAGAGTAACATAACCTCATAGAGAGTAGCATAACCTCATAAAGAGTAACATAACCTCATAGGGAGTAGCATAACCTCATAAAGAGTAACATAACCTCATAGGGAGTAATATAACCTCATAAAGGGTAACATAACCTCATACTGAGTATCATAACCTCATAAAGAATAACATAACCTCATAGGGATTAGTAAAACCTCATAAGGAGTAGCATAACCTCATAAGGAGTAGATTGCATTCGTATATGAGGATAATGTGTACAACATAGCTCATAACCCCTACATGTAGGAATTGGCCTTGCACTAGAGGATAAAACATGTAACGTAGTTCATAAACCCTCCTAGTAGGCTTTTAAAATTGACAAGAGCATAAACCTTATCTTAAGAATCCAACAAGTCATCAACAATTCACAAGAACATAACAACATGAGAGCCCAACAATTTCGTTGCAATTCCAAAGGTGCTTTACATAATTCAAACACATATATTCATTCCTTTCGTCCTTATATATATATCTTCCCTTCTTATCATCATTTGGTCATCGCATACATACATCATTTTATTATCATTACATCATCATATAAATATCATAACATCATTCAACTCATAAAACATGCATTGGACCCACAATTTCTCAAGAAACCCTAGCCAATCATTTTATCAAATACTTGGCAAGTGTGTAATGGGGGTAAAAGACTATGTAATTTAGAGATAAAATCATACAAGAAAATCCATTGTAAAATCACCAATCAACACCTTGCAATACCCTCAAGACATACACATCAAAACCCCTCATGAAATCCAACATCAGATCTAAGATTTAGAGCTCAAAACATTCTAAAATAATCATACTTTCATGAACTAAAATCATTGTGCAGTAAAGTTCTCCATATACAAGACCCACATGTAAAATCAACTTTAAATCATGAAATATTAGTAAAAAGGAGGCTTACGCACCATGGGTGAAAGGACCCAATGGTTCAACACCACATACCTTAGCTTTTGGAGAAACCTTGAAGAAGGCTTTAATGTGGACTTTAAGCTTGAGTGAAATCCTTGATGAAATCCTTAAGATTGGTCTTGAGTTTTGGGACTTGAATTTGGGAGTAATTATTTGGCTGAATGTTTTGGTGAGTGTTGAAAAATGTTTAGGATGATATGAGGGTGAAATAAGGCTAATCGGGTTAGACCTATTTCCCATTCAATTTAACACCCTAAACAAGAATATGAAGTCTGATTTTCGAAATAATGAACGAAATTTTAGATATATGGAAAATACGATTCCAGGCACTTTCGAGGAACATTTTTGGGCAATTTTTGGGGTCGTTTCACATACAAAGTTCAATTATACTTGACAAAATGTTAGAAGTCCACTTGCCTAAAGTATCAAATCTAGTCAAATCCTAAGTTTTTGCCTTTCTACGATATCCAAATTACCAAAATTTGTTCAAATATAATATTATAATCACATAAAGAATCCAATGACACTAAAATCAATCAATTCGGATGGAAAGGACAAAATGGTCAAAAATCTCATACCCAAAAAAGTTGTCAAAATCTGAAAATTTATACATGAAAGCATTCCCCAAGTGATAAGGGGTTCAAATGAAAATCTCTTAAAAAACATGAGGTAGGAATCATCAATTTAGTATTAGGAATCAAAGCCAAAAAATAAATCTCTAAATTCTCCAATTAAAATCCCAAAATTACAAGTTAAAAACTCAACTTAATCCATGGAAATTAAAGAAATATGTTGAAAAATAGTTACCCAACAGATATTCCTTGAAAACCCTTGAAGAATATCTTAAAAATGAAACTTGAAGTGTTGAAAATGGTGGAATATTAATTAAACGTGTCACTTAAACGTGAAACTATTTCAAGCATTCGGTGTACTTCACGAATTCAGAGTCCTATCCGCAAACGCGGAGGCTCAAGAGGTTGAACACTTCTCGAACGTAGAGTAGTGGTAGCCTGTACTCCACGAATGTGGGCCCCAGCTCCACGAACATGGATATTAAGAGCCATCACACTCCGCGAATACAGAGAAGACCATGCGAACGCGGAGCATTAACCCAATTGCACCAAGAACCAGCAAAAATTATCAACTACATAGCATAGAGAAATCACGAATAGGACACTCGAGATTCTTTAGAAACCTCGTGAATACAAACCAAATATGATACCCTATCAAAAATGACGTTCCAGACTCAACGGAACTGTCAGAATTCGAATTTGAGACTTACTTGGCCCAGAACTCGAGGAAGATCGTTTAAACTACTTTAGGACTCAAAACTCAAAATAAACTCAAAATCTCTAAAAATTGCAATAAAGTCATTTCTAGTGTTAGCTTCACCATTTGAAACCACTAGAATTGTCAAAATTTCAACAAGCTCCCGAACTCCAAATGTTAACCAAAGTCAAACTATGCTCCAAAATGAGCTGAAAATGCAACTTTGGGCAAAAAATATTTGTTTTAACTCCAAATTTAGTTATGAAATTTCTCCTATACTAGATTCGGCATTGCAAAACTGATGAAATCGACGAAACTAAATTTTGACACTCAAAACTCAAGAGGACCACAAAACTCAATTTCCAACTTTAGGCCATGAACTCAAAATTAAGAAAAAGAGATAATGAGAGATATGAATGTGATAAATGATCTAGGGTACTGCATACTATAATCTACTCTAAGTTTTATTGATTAAAATTTTATATATTCCTAATGCATGTATAGCAGCGAAACTCTTGAAATATGTACTGATTACACAGTTAAGATGAAATGTATGAAAGTAATAAAATAGGAATGAGAGTTGACCCACTATGTGCGAGTGGGATGAAGGAAATATTGGATGGGACACTCATGTGGGTAAATATGGATCCATATTAATATTATATATTAATTTATTAATTATTAATAAAAGGGGGAGAGACACAACTATTTAAAAAGTTGTCTCTCTTTAAGTTTATAAAATGTTTTTCCATAGAGAGAAACAACACAAATTTAGAAAAGTAAAAAACAGAGGATTTCTTTCTTTCTTTGTCTTCTTTCTTCTTTAATTCCTGTCAAGTTCCAAGTGAAGATCTTGTGTAGATTTTTTCTTTGAAAAGCATTTGAATACTTCTATAACAAGGTACAATTCATAGACTATGATTTTATATAGAGTAGTTCACCTTTGTATGTGATTACACTTTCTAGCTAGTAAACTGAAGTCAATGATCATACAAAATAAGTGTTTGATTATATTATTCAATAACAATAAGTTAAAAAATATATTTTGAAACTATATAAAGCTCAAGTAATGTAACATGTAAAAGCTCTAAAAGAGGTATTAAGTTGTTACACATATGACTTGAATTTTACTCGTCTAGATGTAACTTTTTTCTATCTTTATATTTTAAAAATGCATATATACTCTTCATGTTCTTTCCGTAAATATTAAACCACTCAATTTTTAATTTTTTTCTCTCAAATTCAGACATTCAATTCGAAATAAAAAATATATAGATAATATTTCAAAACCTTGAGTTAATATACCTTTAAATGTACTAAAATGGATGAAATGTATTTCTTTGAGGGTGAAAATGGGACCAAGTTATCGAGTAGTACATTGCCATGGAGGAGGTATAAACTAAGTGAAATTACACTTTGAACACAATCTAATCTAAAAACAAACTGAACCTAACAATTATTTAAGGAAAAAAAGAAACAATAATAAAAGAATAGAGAAGAGAAAACAATAGTCCTTTTATCAGTTTATGTATATATTCTAACGATACTTCCATAATTATATATTACTTGATATGTTGATCTGACACTTTTTCTTTAATTTAAAGATATATTTTACTAAATTAATCTTATTATTGATGCTTTGAAACTCTAAATTTGAAAACTATTACTTTATATAATTATTTAATAATAAGAAGAGCCGAGGGGAAAAAAATTCTCTAGATATATTAAAATGAACAAGTAAAATAAAATATATGTTTTATTATATAGGGGTAAGTAAAATAAAATGAAGGAAGTGATTGGTACAACAAACTTTGCAATTTAAAGTCCATGTTTGGAATCTATAAAGGGTTGGTAAAGAATCTAATAAATGTATTAGTTATGTTATTATTTATTTTTTTTTTAGGTAGGATTTTAGTCTACATAAGATATTTAAGATTTCTTATCATTTGATTGAACACCTGAGCTATCTTAAGACTGTCCAAGAAAGTGAGGAAGAAAATATATGTGAGAACCGTATGTACATTCTTCATCAAAAAATCAAAAGGGTGAGTAAAGATCTCAGTCAATGGTCTAAAGAAAGTTTTGGGGACATTTATGAGACTCCAAAAAAACAATAAGAAGAAATCAAGATCCTTAAGGATAGTTGTGTGATTAACAACATCCAAGAGAATAGAAGTGAGCTTTCAAGATGCAAGGTTGAATTCATTAGATACCTTAAGATTCAAAATAGTATCTTGAGACAATAAATGGTTCGAAGAAGGGGATGCCAACTCTGCCTATTTTCATAATATTATCAAATAAAAGAGAAGAAGGTTAAACATCTTAAAAATAATGGATGAGTATGATCAGTGGACTGAAGGAGGTAAGAGCACTGAACCTGCATTCAGACATTTTCAAATATGTCTATTCAGGATTCCATTTTTGATGCTCAAGATTGTATAGAGAAATACATCCCTAAATATGATAACACTATGTTGGAAACTACTCCCTCTTCATAGAACAGTAGAGTCTTCTTTTGAAGATCTTAAACTTTCTAAGTTTCTTACACATACTTTCCTAGTTATAATTATCAAGGTTGAACACCCTCAGGAGTTTGCTGACCTGAGACCTATTAGACTTTGCAATATCTCTAGTAAATTCATTTCCAAAATTCTAAACAAAGAATCTCCAACATACTCCCTAAGATCATTTCCAAGAACCAATTAGGGTTTATTAAAGGGAGAGGAATCTCTGAGAATATCCTCCTAGCACAGGAAATTATCAATGATATAAGAAATTTGTTAGAGGAGGAAGTGTCGAGCTAAAATATATATAGCCAAAGCTTATAGAGTCTCTTGGGATTTTCTTTGTCAAGCTCTAAATAGTTTGATTTCTCAAATTAGTGGACTTATTGATCTACAATTTCATATCCAGTTATTAACACTCTGTTATTGTTAATGAGAGAATACATGAATTTTTTAAGTCTAGTAAAGGCTTAAGACAAAGAGATCTTATGTCTCCCTCCTTATTTGTCATCAGTACCAAATTGCTCTCTAGAATTTTGACTAACTTATTTGATAAAGAAGGGTATCATAGTTTTTATATAAACAACAATGGACTAAGGATAAATCATTTATCCCTTGAAGATGATACTATTATTTTTTTATAATGGTAGTGAGAAACAATTTGAAATTATGCTCAATACTTTGAAAATCTACGAGAAAGTTTTTGAACAACTTCTCAATAAGGAAAAGAATTTCTTTGCAATGGATAGTAACACTATCACTACCAGTATTAATAGGCTCAAGAACATTACTGGTATGAGGAATCAACTCTCTCTTATTAAATACCTTGGTTGCCTTCTCACTACAAGGAAAAACATTCGCACTTCTTAGATATGGTTAGCAAGATCATAACAAAATTAGAGGTTAGCAACTATATTTTTATCTACCGATGGAAGAACTATTTTGATTAGACATGTTCTCCTCACTCTTCCCATACATCTTACAATTACTAGCCCTCTTAAAAGTACCATTGAAATAATAGAGAAGTACATTGTCAGATTCTTTTGGTCTGGACAAGACACAGGAGCTAAGTATCACTAGGTTTCATGGAATAACCTGTACTACTCTTATGATAAAGACAGAAAAAACTTCAAAAATCTTGAAGATACTTCCTACGTCAAACAAAACGACGGTGGAACTTTGGAACTTCAAATTCTCTATGGAGGAATTTCATAAAAGCCAAGTACTTCAACACTATACACCCTATCAAGGCACAATGGCACAAAAAGCAACCTTAAAGTTAGAAAACGCTTTGCAACATTAAAGAAGTGGTGGATAATAATATCAGGTGGAACATTGATAAATGAGATGTATATTTTTGGCCTAATAATGTAGTAACCTGGTTGATCATTTTTGGCCTTATCTACGTAAATTATCATTTTTACCTTTCATAAATTGCTTTGAGCCTAATTTGAACTATTTATATGGTTGGAATTTAAATACTGAGTTTTAAAGGTTGAAAGTATATGTTTTGGAATTTTTGGAAGCTTAAGTTGTTGAAAAGTGAGTTTTTGTACCACTCAGAGTTTCAGATGTTAGATCGGGGATCCATCAATTCTATTAGCTCTAATATGTCGAAAGTGAACTATGAGAAGCTACAGAACTGAGTTTGGAGTTAAAATGAGGTTTTTAGGCTCAAAATTGTGATTTTAGTTATTTTCGGAATCAAAATTTTGACTTCGATCAACATTCAGAGTTTGGAAGCTCAAATCAAAATTTCAATAGTTCCAGTAGTTCCAAATGGTGAAACTAATGCTGAAAATGGTCCTGGAATAATTTTTGAAGTTGTCGAGGGAAGTTTTAAAATTCTGATATTTTAAACTAGTTTTATCGAGTTGCATTGATAAATGTACCAAGGAGGCCTTAAAATTGATTTTTGATGATTATGTTGAGTCTATATCGCTGTTTCTTATAGGAATACAGATAAAGTTTGTGAAATTCTAATTCTAAATGAGTTTCGAGGGTCCATTTCGAGTAGGAAATTGGACTTGGCATTGTTAATTTTGCTGATATCTAGAGTAGGTGATTTACTCTCTGCATTTTTGAAGAAGCCTCCACAGTCATGGAGGTCTAGGGAAGGTTACTCTCCGCGTTATTAGAAAACTGGTCCGTGTTCGCGGAGTGTATGCCTGTGTGAATGGACCCCTCCCATTCACTCTCCTTGTTCGTGGGTTTTCTCCAACATCGCGGTGGTCTTTTGGACAATCATCTTCACGTTCGCAAGAACATGCTACAACTGGACAGTATTAAAATAGGGAAATGTCATATTTATTCCATTTTTGAACTTCCAAAGCTTTTGGGAAAATTTTAAAGGACGAACTTCAAAGAATTTCATTGGTAAGTTTTCTCACACTATTCTAAGTGTTTTTCATAAGTTTTCTCTTGATTTTGTATTTAATTTCATGCTTTTCAGTGTACAAAATTAGGTATTTTTAGACTATGATTTTCAAACTTTCAATGCTAAATTCTCATTCAATTTGAGCTTGATTTAGTGGGATTACACCCACAAACTCTATTTTTTGTATAGAACTCGATTTTAATGTTATTTTTTAGATTCAAAAACTTCAGATTTTAACTCTAGATTTGACCATTCTTCCCCTAAGCTAAATTATGACACTATGGGTATCAAAATTCTCCTTTTGATAAGTAGTGTTTCTTACTGATAGTGGTTGATCAAATTGGGGGATCGTTTTAGGGATTAAGTTGATCAAAAGATTATCTGAGTGCAGTTTCGACATTGAGATAGGGTTGGCTAACTTTTTGGGGATTGGATTTGAGTCATTGATCATGTTCATGTGATAATTGTGAGATATGGATGGATATTTGTGTAATTGGGTTGATATGTTAGAAATATGATGGGAAAGTGATTCTGGTTGAGCAAAATTATGGTATAATTTTGATCCTACTGATGAACTAAGATAAAATATGGTTGAATGATGATGATTTGAGATTAAATGTGAATAAATGTGACTTATGCGACTATTTGAGTAATTATGTGGTAATTGATGGTTGTTGAGATACCTTTGAGGCTTATATGTACAATTGGGACGAGTAAAGTCCGGTATTATTGATATTCTTTCATAGTTGGGATGAATAAAGTTTGGTATTATTGATACTCTAGATTATTGATATAATTATAATGATTTAAAACATGTTGATGGTTTGGGCATCATTTGTGACAATATTATTTCTTGAGTACATGTAATTATTATGAGTTTCGTGCATCGGTATTCTTGTTTTAAAGATATTCTACATGTTTACATGTATATCTGGGTTAATTATTGATTTACATCTATTGTATGTTGTTTGTACTTTCCCCTTGATTCGGTTAGGCAGCAAGTTTATTATGCTTGACATTACTATCACCCCTTTGACCTGAGCAGGACGCAAGGGTGAGATTCATACTTTATATACCTTAACCACGAGAAGATGGCTAGGTGGAGACATTATGATATTTTTTTCACCACGAGATGGTGGCAAGGTAGTGACGTTCTGATATTTCGTTGACCACGAGCAGATGGCAAGGTGGAGATATTCTAATATTTCCTTGACCACGAGTAAGTGGAAAGGTGGAGACATTAGGATATTTCCTTGACCACTAGCAGGTGACAAGGTGGAGATATTTTGATATTCCCATGACCACAAGTAGGTGACAAGGTGAAGACATCTTGATATTTTCTCGACCACGAGCAAGTTACAAGGTGGAGACATTATGATATTTCGTTGACTTAGAAGGTGGCAAGGTGGAGAAATTCTGATATTTCGTTGACCACGAGCAGGTGGTAAGGTGGAGACACTCTGATATTTTCTTGACCATGAGTAGGTAACCAGGTAGAGATATCTTGATATTTCCTTGACCATGAGGAGATGGCAAAGTCGAGACATTCTGATATTTTCCCGACCACAACCAGGTGGCAAGGTGGAGATATTCTGATATTTCCTTGATAAGTTGTACATCAGATCTATATTTATTGTTTTATGATAGTATGTGCTGTTGAAGATACTTTAGTTCACATTTATGTTTATAATTAATTATGTACTAACCTTTTTGGATGTAGGGATAAGATTCTTCGTTATTACATGTTTCAATTTCCTTTATCCAGTCGGTTGAACCTACTGGGTATATTTCATTGTACTCACCCCTACTTTGCTCCCTCCTTGCAGATCGAGCTTAGGGATCCACACAGGGTAGTCAATCACTCCAGCTGAGTTACTATCCATCCATCCAGATCTTAATGGTGAGGCTCAAATTTAGAGTCACGGCAGATCTTTGAGCTTTCCTTTCATTCGCTTTTATCTCAGAATTATATCAGATAATATGAGACAACATTGTATCTTATTTGAGACAGTTGTATTTATTCTTTTATAGTATTTAGATTCTCTTGTTCTCATGACTCTAGGTTTTGGAAGATTTCTTGTGTTATTTGAGTTGTTTCTGCTTTAATCTATTCTCCTTTACTTGCAATGCATTTTGGGTCGTGACAAGTTTTGGTATCAGAGCCCTAGGTTCGTTAGGCTCATGAGTCGAGAGTAAGGTATCTAATAGAGTCTCATGGATTGGTCTGTAGATGTCCACACCCATCTTTGGAAGGCCAAGGGATACTTGAGGAAAAATGTCATTGTTGGTTCTATTCGTGCATTTCTTTGTATTACCCATTTGAAAGTGTCTAATTTACTCCTTCTGTGGAGATACCGATTACTAGATCCCATCATTCAATCGGAGAGCCCGAGCCAGAGCATTTTAGGGACAACCATCTCAAGGGCGAGAGACCAGGACTTGTTGGTATTTGTGGTGAGGTGGGGTATTTATCCAGACATTGTCCATATCATGCATTTTCCACCCATGCTTCAGGATCTCAGCCAGTTCATCTAGCCCTAGCACGAACACCGACACCTAGAGTCATACGCAATCTATGAGGGATAGTATCAGAGGGGGTTGTGGTGTAGTGCGAGCTGGTACCAATGGAGGCCCACAGGCTAGTGGTGGGCATTGAGGTTGATTTGGTATCCTAGATAGAGCTGAAGCAGAGGCCTTTGGTGCAGTTATCCCAGGTATAGTTCTAACGTATCACTATTCAACTTTAGCTTAATTTGATCTAGGCTCTACTTATTCTAATGTGTTTGCCTATTTGCTTCCGATATGGATATTATGTGTGAGCCACTTGTAGAGCCTATTTTTGTTTTCCCTATATAGGTGAATCATTAGTGGTGAATCAGGCATATTAGGGTTGTGTTATGATCTTTTTGGGGAGAGAGACTGTTGCTGACTTGATATTGTTAGATATGGTTGACTCCGACGTGATATTGATATGGGCCTAAGCACTTAGCTCCTATACTGAGGGAGTTATTTGTTATATACACGCTTGTCGGATGATGGAGAAGGAATGCATAACTTATTTTGCTCATGTTCAGGTTGTTTCTCAGGAGTCCTCAATGTTGGAGAACATCAGGGATGCTAGAGAGTTTATGGATGTATTCCCTACTAATTTTCCAAGTGTCCCTCTGGATTATGGTAATAAATTTACTATTGATTAGAGTCGGTCACAAAGACCATACTTCTTACTCCTGTCGGATGGCCTTGACTGAGTTGAAGGAGTTGAATGAAATGTTGGAGGACTTGGTTAAGAAAGGCTTTATTCATCCAAGTGTGTCTCCCTGGGGTTCTTGTATATTATTTGCAAAGAAGAAGGATTGCACTATGCATATGTGTATTGATTATCGTCAGCTTAACAAAGTGACCATCAAGAATAAATATCCTTTGCCTCACATTGAGGATTTTTTGACCAGTTGTAGGGTGCGTCGGTATTATCCAAGATTGATTTGAGGTTTGATTATCATCAGTTGCCATGTCTGTTGGGTTGACTAATGCCTCCGCATATTTTATTGAGTTGGTGA